>VWYP01010641.1:34186-137310 GCA_013400435.1 Pycnonotus jocosus
AAAAAAAAAAAAAAGTAGTGCAAGTTCCCAGGACAACTGGATTTCAGAATTGGGTCTTCCTCAGCTGGAAGAAGGTTTTTCCAAGGCAGCAAGGCCTTGGACAAAAGGAATTTTTAATCCATTTTTAGCATTTCTTCTTGCCAGAGGGTTGTTCCTTATTTATTTATTTTTTTTTTAAACTGGATTTGTGATTACTCAATTAGCAGGGAAATAACGAATGATAACCAATAGAAATTGTGCACAGCTATGAAAAATTGAATCAGGAATAAGTGATCTAGAAAGAGAGGTCACCGAGTCATTTTGAATAAGTACATTTGAGATAATTGTCATGTGCTTCGAAGACATTCTGAGAAAAAGAGGCAAAATTAATCAGATACATTAAATTATGAATTATTAACTCAGCTCTATTAAACATCAAACAGAAAGGCTTTTTAGGATTACCCATGTTTTTGGAAATTCTGCTAAGTACAGAGAAGATTTCTTGGATTTTAAAATGATTTTTATTTACATTTGAAATGCCAGAAAGGCTCTTAGGGGTGAGGGAAACTTTCCAGAGGTGTTGGATCCATTTATGGACGGGGCTCACCCTGAAGCAACAGAAATCCCTTAATCCATTTACACCAAACCTTCTCCAGCTCAGCTAGGAAAAACAAAATCCCTGAGTCCCTAAAGACAGAGGCAGCCAAGAAATTCCCAATTTTCCAAGCACTGGGGATTCGTTTTGAAGAATTATTTGATTAATTTGTCAACCCCCAAGTGAGGAGGAGCTCGAATTGCTGCATTGACCTCAGAATAAACACAGCTTTTCTGTTTCCCACTTCTCCCAACACCTTGGGTGTCTCAGGTGGTTGATTCAACTCTTTTTAAAGGATAAATTCCTTGGCAGAAATTTATTTTACAGGATAAATTTCTTTGGATGGAATGATGTGAGAACCACAATCAGCAGAGCCTTCATTTCAGTCAATAGTGCTGGATGAATGAAGGCTGTGCTGGGTGCTGATTTTCCCTGGCTAATGAACATCCCTCCTAATTGGGATTTGGGGAGAGACAGGACCATCTCAAAGCAGATTTATTAATTTTATCTCCTACAGTCTCATGAAGGGTGAGAACATCTTCACTGCACACACCACAAGTCTGTGCTCAGTGGTCTCAAGACCACAGGTCACAGGGTGTTTTAAAGGTTAATTAGCCAATAATCTACTGCCACAAATGTTTCTATTTTCACACCAACCCCTAATTAAATTATATCACACATCTTTGTCGCAATCTTCACCTTTATAACCAATCCTATAATGCCACACAATCTCCTTGCTGCACCTTAAAACTTTTTTTTTCTATTTCTGTAACTGCTTCTATATCCAAACCTTAAAGCCTTAAAACTTTCCACTACCTTAGCTTAATACCTTAATATTAATAGCTTAATATCAAGCTTTTGTAGCTTAATGTGTTTCTATCTAAACTACAAACTCATGTTCTTGCTCATGGTTTTTAGATCCAGGAGCCTTTTCCAGGGTCTCAAGTCGAACCCTGAGTTCATTTCTGTGTTGGAGCCTGCGTGCACGAGGTTTTGGGGATTTTCTGTGCCTGGATTTCCTAGGAAATAACCTCCTGTCATTTCCTGAGCCAGTATCCCGCCCCAGAGCTCTGCAGGATGAAAGGCAGAGCCTGTCCCTGCTCTGGGAGGGCTCAAGTGATGCTTTGGGATGGCTGACCTGGAACAGAGAGAATTCCTGAGGTGCCACAAACACTTCCCTGCCCTCTCTGCTGGTTAACTCTGCCTTTAAGGCATGGAAATGGATTTGGATCCTCATTTCCAGCTCTGGGTTCCTGCAGCAGTTCCTGATGGCTTTTGGTGCCTGCCAGGGATCCCTGATGGCATTTGCTTTCTGACAGGAATTCCTGATGGCTTTTGATGATTCTGACAGGATTGGGTTTGTTCTTGGCCAGTTCATCCTCTAATTACAAATTAGTGAATTGCTTGATAGCAGAGGATTGTTTCATAAATTAGGTCACTGTCATTCATCATTATAATTTCTTTCCCCAGCACGTCTCATCCTTTGATCCATTCACATCCCCACCCTGCACCATTAACACTCAACTCTCACCACCACCCTGATCTGCTAAATACTAAAACTCAACATTGACCAAGCCAGGGAAATTCACTTTCTTCGTTCTCCTCATTAGCAGGTTCGTGTTAATAGGCAAGAGAAGCAAAAAATTCTCCAAAAATTCTCCTTTTACAGAGAGGGGTTTGCTTTGCAACTGAGGCTCACTCTGGGTCAGGCACCTCTTTCCTGCTCATCAGATGTTCACAGTTTTTTATCCTCCACACTTTTCCCCTAAACATGTTTTTGAGATATTTACATTCCACCACGGTGGGGACATTTATTCCTGCCTTGTGTTCGCTCAAAAATGGGCTTCTTCCAAGTTATTAGCACTGACTCTGAATCCTGGGTCTACTAAAGCAAGAAACAAACCTCCAAAATCCTAAAAACCTTTTTATAATATTTTCCTCTCCGTGGTTTAGCGTGTTCTCCATCCCCTGCTGTGCAAGGATAAAATAAATGCAATTTCAATGGCTCGTTCTGAGAAAGACTGGGGAATTCAGGGTGCTTTTGTGGACAAAATACCTCATTTCAGCTTCTTCTGAGTCTAATGAAAGGGCTGAAGTTTTCTGACACTGCCCCTGAATGATATAATCCTTGGGAAGACATTAACAGCTGCTCTAAAAATCTAATTAAATTTTAGAGCGCTGGTAATGCAGCCATAAGGCCCATGTAAGCCATTAGCTACATTAATAAAAATTAAAGTCAAACAGTGTCTATACAGTAATAATGGACCTGCAGTCAAGGTCACTTGAATTCCCTCACTCCCAGCTTTTCCTTTCTTGTTGCTGGAACTATTATTAATATTTATTCCAAATTTCAGATCTATGTACATTTGCTCCCCTGAACTGTTTTCCTAACGCACGGTGTTGAGGCAGGAATTAATTCATTTGTCTTAATTGTTTATTTTCTCCCCTTCTCCACAATATAACTCCTGTTATTAGCACAGAAAAGGGCAAGAAACTGGAACAACCCACAGGGATTTTATTGTTAAATGAAAATCCAGAATGGAACAGCACAGGCACAGCTCACTTCAAATCCAATTCTTCTCTTGCATGAAAGACCAGAAAAAGAAAAAAAAAAATGGATGTTATGGAAGGGGAAAGGAAAAAAAATCAGAAAAATTATCTGAGGGTAGTATTTTATTTCTATTCAATTGTTTTTCTCCACAAATCCCAGCAAACTGATTTTGTTTTCCTGTGTTGGCCAAGATCACTGTGCATTTATATAACCCCTGCCAAGGTGTGTTGGGAGTGGCAGAACAAATGAAAAAGGGAATTTTGGAGCAGTTCCTTGAAAACTGGGGATTTACTTCACCAAAACTTTGATTTCTTTGGGAAATCTGAAAACTGCCGGAAAAGCAGCGAGTGGAGAATCTCAGGCAGGAGCATCTAAAACCTTCTGGAAAGGTTTTTAAAGCCCTTTAAAATTTGGAAATGCATTTTAAGAATCAAAGTAACATCAAAACAGCCCGTTAAGATTGTGCCATGGACAGATACACAGTGATTTAAATAAAAAAGGGGAAAAAGGAATAATTTGCATGAGGTGAAATACTCAATGCAAGCCCTCCATGAAGAAAAAGGGGTGAGGCAGGGGTGTCCTCACTTTCCTTTCCCAACAGCTGTGCCCAAAGAGTGGAAATAGCTCCTAAATGTGAATAAAATATTCCCAAACTCTCAGATTTCCATTAAACTTCTCATCACCGAGACACACAAATTGTTTATGGAGTGCCTGATTAAAACCTCAAGTGTTTCCCATCCAAATATTTGTAAATTAGGTGAATAAATTATTCAGTGGTCATTACTGAGATTAAACATTCTGCCAGAAGATTTTCTCTCAGCAGAACCCTGCTAATTGTTCTCCCTGATTATTTCTGCACATCTCCCAACCTCCCAAATTCTGTTTGGTTTGGAGCTCCAGCCTTCACCTCCTCAATATTCCCTGGAAATGCACAATCCTGGTGTTAAATCCCTATAAAAACCATCAGACCTTCAAATCCTTTTCTCTCCTGTCCAACACCATTCAACAGCAGCTCAAGAAAAAGATCAAGGTGGCTTCTGTGGTTGTGCCACCTCTCTTAATGACCTCTAAATACTCTGACCTCATGCCTGAAGTGAGAAAAGAGATTTCAGACAGGGGTTAAGGAATGGGAGGGCTGGGAATGCTCTGATTTTCCTGCCCTGATCCAGCTCAGGGCGTTACCCAGGCAGATGCTGCAGCCAAGAATTAACAATTCCCATTTATTTTTTTTAATCAGGTTCACGCTCCTGGCTGCAAGTTCAACATCAGACACTCTCCATTCCAACAGAGGAAGGGTGAGCAGGGCAGCTCTTGGGATATTTGGGGATTTACTGGGTTCTGGCCAGAGGATGGAGAATGGTTTTACCCAGGATAAACTTTGGGGGAGTTTGATCTCTTATTGTTCACTGATTTCCAATTTTAATCCCTGGGGAAATAAAAATCCCTCCCTCACCTGTTCACCACGAGAAATTCACCTTGTGCTGCTGCAGAGAGCAGGGAAAACACTCCAGGGATGGGGCAAGGAGCAGGAAAGAGCTCAAAGATGGCTTTTTTTTTCTTTTTTTTCTTTTTTTTTTCTGGGATAGTTCATTCAGCCCTAGCAAAAATGCCACTTCCCACATTGGTTTACAATTATTTTTAGGCCCTGTACAAAATGCACTTTGCACACCCAGCTGCTCCCTGCTCCCTTGCACGTCCCCCCTTCCTGTTTTGCTTTCCTGAAGTGACAATTTGCAGGAGCTCATAAACAACCCCAAATATCAGCTCACCAGGGAAAATACATCCCCTGCTTTGCTGTTCCTGTCAGTTTAAAGGAAATTAGTTAAACCACACAACAGCTTTTACAGCCCCAAGACTTTCTGCACTTAGAGAGAAAAAAAAAAAATTAAAAAAAAAAAAAAATCTGCCAGCTTTATTTCCTCCAGGCAGTCATTTCACCTCTGGGCATGTTAGGGAAACAATTTTTATGCCGTCAGTGAAAAACTGTTTGTTTTAAGCAGCACTTCACAGGAAGGATGCCATGAACTGCATTTAACAACGTTAAAACTGCTTTATTCACTCAAAACTTTTGACAGCCCAGGCATGAGGAAGCTGATTTTTTTTTTATTTACTTTGATTTATTGTTTCTCTCCGAGCCAACTCCTCCCTGCACCGTTTCATTTTTAAGCACGAGCGGCGCCACTTAAGCACCACAAAGGGAGTTTGTAAAATCATCGTTTAGGCTCTGAATTTCGGCTCTCCAAATTCCTTCCCTACTTCAGAAACTCGGTGGAGAGAGGAGGGCGGATGGTTGGGAGCAGGGAATCGCTGAGGCCGACAGAAACCTCGGGCTCCTGTTACAAATTCCACATTTCTTGCACCATTTCCTCCTGTCTTTAGGATGGGCCACCCCCAGCAGCCAGAAAGGAGCCCATAAATCAACTCCAGCAAGGGGAGAGGACTCCAAAATTACATTTTTTCTGTGCTGTACCAGCAGTTTGTCATTTCTATTTTCACTGTTTCACAACTTAGGCAAATAAATCGCTCCAGCAGCTCGTTGGAGGAAAACATTTAAATAAAAATTGCATTTCACGGAAACATTTCACTCGTGACTCCCCATTCAGCTTAACTGAGGGTTGGCTTTTAATTCCTGTAGGATTTAGGAAGAAAATCGAACAGAAGATAAACCCTGTGTTGGGAACTTCAGGGATGCAGCCCTGAACATCAGGGGACCTGTGAGGACACCCCAAAATCATCTTTACATTTCAGGAATCTCTCAGCTCTCTGTCAGTCAGGTAAGAAATGAAACATGGACACATCATTTGAGCAATTTGCTCTCCCTGAGCCTCCTGAAATTCCCAGCAAGGCCAAGAAAACTTGGGAGTTTCTCCTTTTTTTTTAAAAAAAAATAAGCCCTGGCAGTGTTGCTGCTCAGCCAGGTGAGCACACCTGGCATTCTGCAAACCCCAGCCACAGCAGCTGAGCGGAATTTCGGAAGGAAAACATGATTCCAATCCTCATGAACCAAATATTAAAGATTTGAGTGGGCTTTGTGGTGTAGTTAATTGATAATTTAATTTACCTGCTGTTACAGGATCCTCCTAAAAGCCTTTTTTCCCCCTCTGGCAGCAGGCACAGAAAGTCAAGGAGGGACAAAGGGAAGGTTTTCCCTCTTCAGAGTTTCTTTTTCCCAACCTGTTTTCTGCAAAAGGCTACAAGGCATTAAAAAAATGCACTCAGGGTCCGAGACCCCTCCGGGCTACTGAAGAACTGGGAGCCTCAGGGTGCAGAAATCAAAGGTTTTTAAGCAGAAATCTCTAAGAACGACAGCTTTTCACCAGTTTTGTGTGTTTTATTGCTTCTCAGTTGCCTTGACAGCCTCATCTACCCACAGCCACAGGGCAACTTTATCAATGATTGATCTCTGCCTCCCTTCCCACCTTCTGGGGAAACCTGGGGAGCTGGACAGAATATTTACTTTCATTTTATACAATAACAAGGGTTTCTCTCAAAATCTCCGTGTGTTGAACACCACGCACGTGGCCCAGCTCGTTTGTTGGTGTTCAATATTCTCCTTTCTCACTGAATCCAACCAGGGGAGGAGACAAAACCCATCCACCAGTGCAGGAGGCAAAACCCATCCCTCTCCTCCTCTCCTGGCTGCCCACTCAGGGACATCCTGCCTCAGAGAGTGCCAAATTCCACGTTAAATAAGAGCTCTGAAAGAGTGTTTGGATTTGGGAAAAACCATGATGGGATGGGGAAAGGGGAAGGATGCAGGGAAATAAATGCAGGGAAATGAAATAAATGCAGGGTAATGAAATAAATACAGGGAAATAAATACAGGGAATTAAATGTAGGGAAATGAAATACATGCAGGGAAATGAAATAAATACAGGGAAATAAAGGCAGGGAAATAAATACAGGCAAATGAAATAAATACAGGGAAATAAATGCAGGGAAATAGATACAGGGAAATGAAATAAATGCAGGGAAATGAAATAAATGCAGGGAAGTTGTGGGCAAACAAAGCTTCTTGTTTCCAGAGACACGGAAATCCATCGTGGCATTTACAGATCTCATGGACCAAGGGGAGAGGAGTAAGGAGAATAAGGAATATAAAATAATTCACACAGCTCTGAGTGGATTTCTGACCCTAAACCAGGGATAAAATTCTCCTTCACGACATCGGTTCTACGCAAATTGTCAAAAAGATCTTTTCATAAATCTGCCCCCTCCAAAGGGGAAGGGCAGCTGCTTCTCATGGCAGCAAACACAATAAGCACAAAACCAAGGTTTTTATGTCAGAATTGAGAAGCTGTAGGTTTGGTTGATCATCCTCAGGGCTCAGATGTGGATAATCAATACTGGAAGAGATTTGCACAGGACTTTTGCCCCTCATTTTTGTGTGAGAGGGTGCTGAAGGCATTCAGGAATGAAGAAATAAGAAATTGCTGTGCTGAGTGTGGAAAGCAGAGGCTTTGAAGCAGGACATGATTCCCACACATTCCCACAAAGTTCCACAAGAAGATTCCCCACTCCAATGATCCCCAGCTCGCCCAGCACTAGGACAGCTTTATCCTGCTTTTCCCATCAGCAATAGGAGCCCAAAAAACCCCAAACATCAACAGTTCAAAACTAAAGAAGAGCTGAACTTCGATTTGATGAACTTGTTTTAAGGATTCTTTGGAAAAATCCCAAAGATCCGGCTATCACATCTCAAACTGACACCACTGCACAACAGTGAAAAAAAAAAAAAAAAGGAGAATATCTGTGGGCAAGCCATCAAGTGTTGTAGCCATGAGGATCTCAGAAATGTTTATTCTCACTTAAAAACTGGCAAGGGTTTTCACTGCATAAATTATTTTTTGCTGGTTTACTCTCGAGGGAGCAGGTGTGCTCACAAAAAAAAAAAAAAAAATTAAAATAAGTTCTTCAAAGGAAAATGACAACACTTATCAAATTACTGGGAATGATAATTCTGCTCCCATCAGACTGAAAATACACCAGATGCTGCAAGTCAAAGGTTGGTTAAGTGGGATTAGCACCTGATTGCTCTTCTTTGATATTCCCTGTCTTCCACACACTCCAGAGTCAAAGGGTTATTGTTAAAATAATTTGAAAAGAAAAAGAAAAGGGGAAAAAGAAAATCCAAGCTTAGAGTGTCTCACATTGTATTTTCAGTCCTTAAAGGAAGGTTTCTACCTTCAAATGCACAATTAAATTGTAAAGCTCAGCACCTTCCAAGTTCATTATGTAAACAACATTTAAGAGTGACTCCTAGGCTAATATTAGCTTTATTCTTGCAGAAATGACCTTTTTACTCTGCTCACCACAAACGCAGAGCCTGCAGATCAATTTATTTCCTCGCAGACTTCTCTGTGAGTCTTTGTTTAAAGCTAAACTTGGTGAAGTTTCTGCTGCAATAAAAACACTCAGTATTTCCCTCCTTCTGCAACAAGCTGTTTCTTTCCGTTGGGAAGCTTGCACTGAATTTGGTTAGGAAGATTTTATTTATGGGTTTTCTTCCCCAGAGCTGCAATAAAATCAGGTTTTTAAGCAACCACTGTGACCACCTCTGTTTTAGGTCCTTCCACCCAAAGAGCCCAGGCAGAAATGGACATTTAATAAAACGAGACTCCAAATGAAGTGAAACTCAGCTTTACGCTTTTCATCTCCCTGGGATCCCCCAAAAATCATTTTTTGGCCGTGTGTTTCCCCAAAATCTCTGCTGTGTCACAGCCTGGGGTCACTTTGTCCTTCCCGTGGGACACCTGGAGCCAACTGTGCCCTACAAAGTTGGGAGCAGCTCCCGGAGGGTTGAACCGTGCTGGGCAGTAAATGGGTCCCATCTGTCTGCTCCCAGTGCTGCAGGGCACAGCTCTGCAGATCCATCCCTCTCAGGAGGAATTTGGCAGCCCAGCACTCCTGCATTTCACATTTTCCATCACCCACAGCAGCAGCAGGAGTCTGGTGGGCCAGGCTGCTCAGCCAAGCAAAGAGATAAAACTTGTTTCTCCAAATGATGTAACCCAGCTCTGCCTAAATAACCAGAGCTGTTTTTTTCCCAAAAGGGAACGTTTAAAGGCAATTTTTAACTACAGGGTTTTTAAAACTAATTAAAAGTCTTGGTTTTGATCTTGGAGGTCCTTTCCAACCTTAATAATTCTCTCTGTAAAAGTAAATATAAACATGCAGCGTGCTGAAAATTTACTTTAAATTATAGATGAACCTTCCAAGATGACCAGACTGAACGTGCAGGTCCCCTCTCATCCAGCAATAACTTTGCAAAGCTGGGATGATTTATTTTTTTTCCCCTCATGCTCATCCTAAACACTCTGCACCGCTACAAAACAAAAAAAACACCTCACGCTGCGCTTTTAAAAATGACTTTCCATCCTCTTGACTCAAGCCAACGTCTGGCTGAACATGATCAATGTTCATTAAAAGCTCTGGAGTGACAGGAACACGAGCGGCACTCGGCGTTTGCACAGCCCAGCTCCCACAGCTGGAAGGAATAAATGGAGCGTGTGTTTCCACCACCCAGAACTCTGCCTCTGACACTCGGCTGCCCCCAGGAAGGAGCTGGTTTTTTTTTCACAAATTGTTTGTTTGCAGCACAAAAAAAAACCAAAAAAAAAAAAGGAAAAAAAAAATACCAGAATAAGCTTCTCAGTAAAGCAGAGTTATGAAAGAAATGCCAGGCAGGAAATCTTTCCAAGTGGGAATGCTTGTATGAGCTGGAAGCACTGCTTAGCCACACAGATTCATCAGAAATATGATAGAAAATCACTTTTTTTTCTTTCCTTCCATAAGCAGATGAAGAGACAGGAACTGCTTTGGTGGGAGAGCATCCCATGGAAAGCCCGCCTGGATCCAGCCCCCACTTCTAGAATAGGAAAGAAAAGCCAGGTTCTGTTCACCGCCTGCTAAAATCCCATCAAATCCCAGAAAATCCCAGCGTTCAGGACAGAATTTACTGTCTAGGACACGATTTCCTGAATTCTTCTAGAGGTGTGTCTGTGGTGCCCTTCTCCACGAGAGAAGGATCAATGCCAGCATTGGGATTGGTCCCAGAGAGACAAATCCTTCCAAAGCATTTCAGGCTATCCCACAACCTCCTTCCTTCCCTGGATGATCCCTGCCCCTGAATTCCTCTAAAAAACCCTTGAAAGTTTTCATGTATTTTTATAAAATTTACCACTGGGGTAGATTTTAGGGTGATGTGTTTTATCAGGGAGCATTTTTCTCTGTCACGACACCAAAAACGTGAGGAAACCCAGGCAGGAAATCCCTCACGGTTTGCACAATGGAGTGGAAGAACCAGAAGGAATTTCTTTCCCATCAGCTCCAAATATCGCATTGCCAAGTTTCATTTCAGGGGAGGAAGCACAGCAGATCAAAACATGCACCAACAAGTTTCCCTCTCACTACTCCTACATGAAAAAAACCAACTCAAACTGCCGTGACATCCCAAAACATCTTCTAATTGCAAAAAAAAAAAAAAGAAAAAAACCCAAATAAACACGGAGAAAATGACCAATGTTTGGGATTTGGGCAGGAATCCTCAAGCAGAGGGAAAGCAGCTGTAATTTAACAGGTGGGTTTTGCCATGGGGGTGCTGTGGACACAGCAGGGGGAAATATCTCCCCCTCTCTGCAACAGCTGAAGGGGAAGGTTTGATTTGTTATTTTCAACCTCTCTGAAGCCTGGCTGTCCATTTTATTAATCAGATTTCCTTTGAGGCAGGGCTTGAAGGCTTTGCCTTCCCTCCCAGCTGAGTTTGGGATGCTCTGGGTCATCTCCCACCTCATCACCGCGATCAGCAGCTGCAGAGGTGATTGATGGACAAACCCTGTGGGCTCCGTTTGGGCTCACATCAGGCTGCTCAAACCCTTCTGGGCTTCAATTTCAGGAATTAAACTCCTTTGGGGATGTTTGGGAATGCCTGAGACAAACATTTGTCCATCCTTGTGCTGCACGCTCCCAGCAAGGGAGGGAAGGATGAATCCTGCCAGGGACAGACACTGACCAGGATGATCTAAACCAAATTAAACTGATTTCCTTGGGTTTCGCTTCAGATCTTCATTGGGTTGATCTATGACAAATACTGGCAGCAATAAAGAAATGAGAAAAAAGAATCAGCTGTCAACTGTGGTGTTTCTTTTTTCTTCCCCTTGTTGGAAATGCTTTAAGAAGGATACGCAATGTTTTTGATAAACTCCAAAATATCTGAAGTGGTTGATATCTGTGCAGAAACTGATTAAGCTCTGTAATTACCACATGCTCAGCTATAAACTGTAATCACATGTAAGAACCAAGTTGAAAAAAAAAAAGTCTTCTGCTAGCTTTTAATGATTTTTATTTCATTTTGAGCTGAATATGAAGGGATTTTCATAACCCAGCCTGAGCATGGAGAGGGAGCGTGTTCTCACTCACCCCAAGGAGATACCCACACACAGACACACCCACAAAGAGGGGTAAATTCCTTTTAGATTCACTTCCATAGATACAGAATTCATGATATGCAACTTTTTGTTGTATTGACAAGACCACCATGGCAGGGGGGTGAGTCAAAGTGATTCCCCAAGGTGGATAAAGCCAATCTTCCCTCGGCTGAGGATAAAAAGGTGGTGCAGCAGCTGCTATAAATACCACCAGGCATTATTCTACATCTTAAAGCAAGAACACCCTGAAATATTTCACACCACAGAGTAAATGGTTTGAAGATTGCAGACAAAATAGTCAGGCTATGAATAACTGACAAGAAAGTCTCCAGATAAGCACATGAAATTAATTATGCCTTACCCAGAAATAAATAAAACCACCAGCTCCAATGTTCGTGGAGCAGCTGGTAATAAATAACAACTTGTAAACATTTTAATGCACTTATTCTGGTAAAATTAAAATCAATGCTCATGCAGCAATAGCTATTAAATAATACTTACTGGGGGAAAAATCTGAGAAGCTTAAAATCCAGTACCTTGTGTGTCAGAAAATAAACCACACAATGAGAACCAGCTGGAGCTCATCATTTGTACCATTTTGAGGTCTTAAGGAAAAGGGCTGCCAAAAAAATACCATGTACAGATATTTGGGGCAAATTGATCTCATAAAAAAAGGATTAGTGCACGCGAGGAGTAATCAAATGCTTCGCGTTGGATTACAATTCCACTTAATAAATCAAGCTACTTCTGCTCCTGAAAAGGTTCATTCTGCTCTCATTTGATTAGTTACACTAAAAATAAATCCCACACAGCAGAAGCAAAAGATGGACTCCACCAGGAGCCCCTGACTGTGGAGGAGATGCCAGCCCCACATCTTGGAGGAGTTTGGGAAGATCCCAGCTCAGCCAAGGTGCTGCTCATTACAGAATGGACATTTTATAGGAGCCCACTTCACCAGCCCAGTCCTTGCTTTAACTTCACCAAGCAGCAGCTCAGCACCTTGGATGGGAGTTTGTAAAATCCCAGAATGGTTGGGTTGGAAGGGACATGAAAGAGCATCAAGTTCCAACCCCCTGCTTCAAGCACCGCATCCATCATCATCATCCTCATCCTCATCAGAGGAGATGCAACAGATCTTCCATACATGGCTCAAGAGGGTCACCACGAGGAGAATAAACCATCCAGCAAGGATTCATTTAATTAATTTTCTGTTTTCACTGCCACATGCAGTGGGCTCAGATGGATGTGACACCACACTCAGAGGGGGGTGTGACACCACACTCAGAGGGGGGTGTGACACCACACTCAGAGGGGGGTGTGACACCACACTCAGAGGGGGGTGTGACACCACACTCAGAGGGGGGTGTGACACCACACTCAGAGGGGGGTGTGACACCACACTCAGAGGGGGGTGTGACACCACACTCAGAGGGGGGTGTGACACCACACTCAGAGGGGGGTGTGACACCACACTCAGAGGGGGGTGTGACACCACACTCAGAGGGGGGTGTGACACCACACTCAGAGGGGGGTGTGACACCACACTCAGAGGGGGGTGTGACACCACACTCAGAGGGGGGTGTGACACCACACTCAGAGGGGGGTGTGACACCACACTCAGAGGGGGGTGTGACACCACACTCAGAGGGGGGTGTGACACCACACTCAGAGGGGGGTGTGACACCACACTCAGAGGGGGGTGTGACACCACACTCAGAGGGGGGTGTGACACCACACTCAGAGGGGGGTGTGACACCACACTCAGAGGGGGGTGTGACACCACACTCAGGGGGGTGTGACACCACACTCTTCTCACAGCAGGAACTCTGCAGACAGTTTTCATTCTGGCCAGGCTGTTGCCAGCCTTGCCTGGAGAATGGAAAACTGCTCTGGAGCACATTCCCCTTGCAGCTTTACTTCAATATAATCTGGGACCTCTGTGTTCTCTGGGTAAATTTTCCTCACAAGAGATCTCAGCTACTCTCTCTTCTTTTTCTCCGGACATCATCCCTGGGTAAGACCATGCACAGTGGAAAGGACAGGAAAAAGCAGGAACCAAGTTTCCTTTTGAAAAATAAAGATGAGTTTGTGCTCTGACAATGGTCTGCTGCACTCTGAATCCAGCTTTTGCTGTGAATTGTGGTAGTTCCCCGTTTCATTCTGACCTTTTCATCATTATGCAGCTTGATTAGCTCTCCCAGCCAACTGCTTTCTGCCAGAATGGAATCAGCTACTTAAAAGACACAAGATGAAAGCCATCAAAGTTCTGTTTCATATTCTCAGAGCAGGCGGGGTTTAGAGGAGTGCCACCAGCCTGACACCTCTCAGTGCAGCAGGAAAGGACAACTGAGCCTCTCCTCCAATGGAGGAAAAAGCCTGGAAAGGTTTTTTTGGAGGGATGATGTAGCTGAGAGACAGCAAATTCCCAGCTGAACTCCCCAGGGGATGTGCCAGGGCACACCCACACGAGGGTTCTGCAGACACTCCAAGGGGGGAACAGGAGGAGGGAGCTGCATTTGCAGCACGCAGAAGTGGTTGTAATCACAGATGCAAATTCAAGAAATGCAGCAAAATAATCTGTGTGAGAGATGCTGAGAAACACGCTGAGTAAGCACTTTCTGCATGCCTCTCCTCGGAGGAGCCACAACCAACTTCCAGACCCAGAGGAACTGAAACCATTGGAATTGAATGGAAAATTGGAACCAGAGGAATTCAACCCATGGGACTGAAATGAACAACTGCCTCCCTGTGCCCACCTTCCACCAGAGCAAGGAGAGGGCCAGGACCTCTCCAAGATTTCCACCCCAACAGAGGCAAACAAAGAGAAATGGTGAGAGACCTGCCCCAAACACAAACCTGCCAGAACTGCATCGGTTACTAGAAGGAATTTTGGATTGATGCACACATCCACACATGGATACAGAGGAGCTATGCCAATGTACTCAACTATTTCCCTCCACAAAAACTACCAGAGATGTGAAAGATGAGGCAGCAGGACAGTGAAAGGAGGACAATGAGATGCAGCCCCCATCAGACATCACCCACAGCAACCCACACCTGCAGAAGAGAAAATGCCAGGAGTTCTGCCAAAAAACCCCCCAATATACCCCACCCCTCCAAAAAACCCCAATCAAACACCAAAACAGCCCAACCAAACCCAGATTCGCATCTGCTCACCACAAACCAATCTGGCACCAGAGCGTGGAAGAGCAGGACAGGTTCTCCAAACCCCGGTGGAAACAGCCTGGTCTCCCAGCAATCAGGATTTAGAGCAAGCAGCCTTTGCCAACAGATGAACTAAACAACCAGCAAACGACTGAAATTCAGAGATCCAACATCTTGAAGCAATGATGGAATTTGGACTTGGGGTGTTTCTGAGGCAGCAATATTGCAGCAGGCAGTGTCCCAACAGAGGATTCAGCGTGGTGGGCACCCCACACAGGGCTCTGCCACTCACAATAATTAGGTTATTAAGCTTGATTAGCCAGTGTTGGTGATTATTTTGTGAGCATCACTCGGATTTGGGAGATGCAGTGGCTGAAGAGGTGAAGCAGCAGAGGGAGGTGCAGGGCAGGAATGATCCGAGGGGATGTGGCAGGGCTGGAGCACAGCACAGCAGAGCAGAGCAGTCTTTTAAAGGTTTTTTTTTTTCTTCCATCCTTCAGATTCTCTCACACCAACCCACAAGCCCAGAGAGGAGCACTGAGAACTCCATGCATCTATCAGCTCTATTTATTACACCAAACCACAAGGATGCTTTAACAGTCCCTTTCACTCTGCTTCCATTAGCAAAAACATTGGCACGACTTCCTCTCCCACTCCTCCAATGACAATTACAAGCTATCCCCCCTCCCTCCAAGCGCTTCTGTTTTTTAAAAGTACATTTTCCTAATATTTAATTTATACCTCATTTCCCACATGTATTAGTAATAAATGTTTCGAGGCGGCAGACAGGAATCCAACAGGAAAGCATAATGCTTGCTGTTTACTAGGAGGCCTCATTAAAAAGACATCAAGAGCAAGGAAAATAAAAACAACCTTGTGAACCTTTGTAATTGGTCTCCAGAGAAACCCAACACTGAGGACATCGATGCAGAAATGCCCCAGTGACTGGGAAAAAAAAAATAAATTCCACTCAGCCTTTTGCACCCCTCAGTTCTTATATTGATTTTTTTTTTAAAAAAATTATTGTAGCACTTTTTGTAGTTTCTGATAGCTGTAACAGCTCTATCAGGTGTTTGATGGGGTGATATCAAATACTTCAATATTTATTAATCCCTCCCACCCTTAATTATTTTTAAGGGCAGAATAACCAGAGGCATTTTTCATGGAGTTTAACTTTTTGCAAGCTCTCCTCTGGGGGATCTCTCCAGTATTGGAGGCAGTTGTTGTATTTTTATCATCTCTCCTGTACTAAAATAAAGAGAACGAGTGCAATTACAGTGGATAAATTTGTTATTTTAACTCGCTGGTTGTAGAACAGAGCTCCTACGTCAGACACATTTTTAGCAAAATAATGTCCCAATCCCCCCTTGAAATGAGAGTTAATTTGACTGGTTTTGCCCCCAGTTAGGCCCAGCTGTCACTGGCAAAGCTGAATTTTCAAACCAAGCCCAGCAGAACCCCCCTATTACCGAGCAGCCTTCAAAATTCATATTTAAAGCCAACAGGTCCCAGCGGCTCCTTTCAGATCCTTCTGGGCTTCCCAGCAGACTCATGAAAGTTGATTAAACTAAAAATTGCTTTTCATTTTCCTGTTTTGTTTGCATTTAAATGGAGAAACTTGCAGCTGGATAATGGCCATATATTTCCTGTTGTGCTTCCACTCCCAGCAATAAGTGTTTTGTCATGTTTTGTGCCGCCTGAAATATGAACTTCTTGCTCCAAATGCAAAGTAAGGCTGTGCAGCCCTGGAACTGCAGCAAGACTTGCCCGAAATGTTTGATTCTGGTGGGATTTAACACCCATCTAAGCACAATTATTTGTCATGTTTTCATTTGAGGGTGCACTTGGTGACCCCCCCAAAGCACCAATTCCTCCCTCCTCGCTTCCCTGCTCCACCCCCAGCTCCCAGACTGGGTTATGAACCCCCTCAGATGTCAGATTTTACAGCAAAGCTTCAGAACCGTTCCTCGGCCAAGCCCTGGATGTGACAAAGCTCAGACACAGCAGGACAAGCAGCCCCTTTTACCCAACCCATGGTGATGTTTTGCTCCATCACTGCTGAGCTCCATGGGCAGAATCCGACTCAGTAAGGTTGGAAAAGACCCCCAAGATCATGAAATCCATTCTTTGAACCCCCCATGCCCACCAAACATCAGGAAGTGCCATTTCTATTTATTTTCCATGGATGGTGATGCCACCCCTTCCCTGGGCAGCTCGTTCCAATGCCTGACCACTCTTTCTGTGATGAAATTTTTCCTAATATCCAACCTGAATCTCCCCTGGCACAACTTGAGGCTGTTTCTCCTTGCTGAATCCCAGAAAAGCCTTGGAATCCTCAAGCCCAGCCCTCAGCAGTCCCCTCTCCTCTCCTCCTCAGCCAGGCTGCCAGCAGTGTGTGACATCCCTTCAATCCACAGCTTTTCAAGGAGGAAAAAAACCTGAACCCCTAAAAGCACGGAGGGGAAAAAGCCACCCAAATTTGCTTTCATCCTTTTGAGAGCTCACAAACTTTGGTGTTATTTCTTGGCAGGTCTGGCTCAGTGACAAACGGAGCGTTGGCACGAGGTGCTCCCTGAGCCCCCTGGAGCTTTCCCTCATATTTTGGCACATTTGGGGCCAGTTCTGCCACACCATTTTTTACAACTTTCCAATAAAGAACTGGATCTTTAATCTCCTCGCTGCCCTCCTTGCCTTCAAAGGGCTTTTCAAAGTTTTTGAGGCTCTGGTGATGCCCAGACCACAGTGGCTGTCCCAGATGTTGCAAAGCCCCAGCACTCCACACCTGTGCAGGACCAGCCCCTCTCCATCTCCCCATGCTCTCAATCCCATTTAGCACAAAACAGCCAAAACAGGAGTAAAGAAATGAGTTTAAGTCCATCAGAAATAAAATTTTTAGTGTTTTTTGTGACATTAGCTTGGGTAAGGTGCTGCGTGCGAGCGTGGATCCCGGGAAGAGCTGGGGAATTCATGCACTCCCTCTCTCCACAGGGCAGAGATGAAGGGAGTGTCGTGATTATTTTCACATTTTAAGCATCACCAGAGCAGGATTATGCAGTTAACAACGAAGGAAAACCTATTTTGGAACCAACTGGGCAGCCTCTCCTCCTGCTCTGCTCCCTCAGCATTTCACACCTGGCACTGAGGTGACACCACAAGCAGCACAATTCCCACCACAGCCCCCAGGCCAGACCTTCCACAAGTCTTTTTTTTTTTTTTTTTTTTTTTTTTTTTTTTTTTTTTTATATTTATTTTAAAAANTTTTTTTTTTTTTTTTTATAATCACTCTAAAAATTCACTAACTATCCCAAATAATAGGGAATAGAGACAGGAAAGCTGTGACACGCCAGCCCTGGCCTCACAAGCTCTTCCCCAGACCAAGCTGTTAAATCTGTCCATACACAAATGCATTTATGGCTCCATACAAACACACACAGAGATAAGATAATTAATAATTTCCCACTGGAAATTGGGGACTGGCATGCATAGTGTACCCAAAATTAAGGTGAAACGACAACAAAAAGGAACAAGAAAATGAAGGGAAAGTTTCCAACTTTGTTTTGCAGCGTCACCAACCAAATTCCTCGCCTTTGGCACTAAAAAAAGAGCCAAAGGGTGGGAATTGCCACATTTAATCTGACTTTTTTTCAGACTAATTACTTTCCTGCGAGCAGAGTCGCTGAACTGCTCGTTGCTAACCCTGCCTTGTCTGGCACATCAACAGATGGGAGCAAAATGACTTCTGTAAATCAGAGCCCCGTGACAGCAGCGAGATTATCTCGGTGCTGGGAAACAATCTCAGGTACAGCTCACATTAGAATGTCGTTAGGATTCCTCCCTGAAATATTGCCTTGCATCAATTTTGCAGGGTAATGGTTCCTAAAAAACTTCCACGCGAAACGAGATCTAATCACTTCCTTCACACCCTCTCCTCATTTGTTTAGAAGTCCAAAAATACCTTTAAAAATAGATGATGACGTATTGCAAGAGAGACTCCTCATTTTAATAACTTATCTTTAGAGACAGAGAACGGCACTGCTGAAATACCAAAAACGTTCCAGTGAAATTTCAGAATTAGCAAAGTCTTGAAATATTTCGACTTTCCATTACATCCCCTTAAATTTTGCAAGATGGAAGTCAATTAAATCAGCTGCCACCCTCGGCTCTGCCACTGCCAAAGGCAGATGAAATCAGAGGAGGGCAAAGTTGTGAAAAGAACCTTTAGGACTACGTCAAACATGAAATCATTTAAGAGAAGAGACAAAAATAGCCTTTATATTTGGAGAGAGAAGTGAAATTAGGGGACAAGATGAGGGTTGTCAAATGAACTAAAACCTGGTTTAAAAAGTGGTGCTGCAATAATTACCTGGAGAGCTCTGTTATTTAGGAAATAAAATTTACTTACAAGCCCAGCTTCCTTTGTATTTGGCCAACGCTACCTTGCATCCATTTGGGTTTAATTTCAAGGCACCAGAGATTCCTTCTGTTCTTCTAAACCTTTCCCTTTCAAGCTCTCTGAGCTGCTGGTCTCCCTGGGAGTGATGCAGCTTCAACATCTCCAGCAGCCCAAGCCCCTGAGAAATCCACGTGTATTCATGGCTTTGAAATTATTGCAGAGGCACAGAAAAAAGAAAAAAAAAAAGAAAAAAAGAAAAAAAAAAAGAAGAAAAAACCAATCCACTTCCTCGCTTTGTGTTGTATTTCAGAGAGTTTAAATGATCTAATATCCAATTCCTTCTCAACGTACCACAAAGTGCTAAATGGGAAGAATTGCATTACTGCCACTGCTTAGATCTTGGCTGATAAGGTGAGCCTTGTACACTTAAAGTGACTTCTGAAAAAGCTGCTGCTATCCTGGTCTGCCAATTAATAATTCATGGAGCCAAATTACAGCTTGAGAAGGATCCAGCCATTTTTACCAGTTCTTTCAAATTCCTCTGATTTATGTATGACTAAGTAGGAGACTGAGCAAAGGGAAAAAAATTAAAACTTAACACTTCAGGTTGCAAATGAAACTGTTCTGTGCTCAGAAAGGATGGATGGAGCAGGATATAAAAATGCTTCTTAGGAGATGAGCACATGGAGAAAATTTCTGAACATACATTCATTTTATGATATAAAAATAGCCTTTGCAGCTACTAAAATTGGAGATATTTAAAACTGGAAATATTTATCACAAATGGGACTTGAGTGCCCTGGGAGTGCAACACAACACATTAATATTGGGAACATCTTTACAACAGCCCTCCTTCCACGTTGCCCTTGATGAATGGACTCATTTTTCTGCCCCTTGTAGCTTTATCCTCTCATTGTTAAAGACATTTTTATTGATCCAAGCACAGAACAAGATCCACCTAAAGACAAGGATCAGGAAAGGAATCCAATTTTTGTTATTTTATTTCTTCCAGGGGAAAAAAAAAAAGAAAAAAAAAAAAGAAAAAAAAAAAAGAAAATTATTTTTTTCTCAATTTACCAAGCACACCCTAAGCTGACGTTTTCAAAAAGGTCAAAAAATGTTCTACAGGATAAGGACTCAGCCCAAAAAATCCAAATAGAGGAGTAATCTACAGATACTGGAATATCCAGGGGCTTTCAGAAGTTTTTAGTCCAATGTGGCCTTTAATTGACTTTTTATTTAGAACATTTCATCCTGAGATACCAAGTGAGGAGATGCTCATACTCAGAGGGGCTGTGGAATTCCTGGCTATTGCATAATCCAAATAAAAACCTCAGGAAACCTTAATTAATGCAGCTAGACCGTTTCATCTTTTTAAGAATACAACAAATTAAAAAAAAAAAATGGTGCCAAGAAGAAAGAAACGCATTGCTTTGGTTTTCAGGGAAATGTGTAAGGGCAAAATTTTCATAACTGTGGAAATAATTAGGTCTTAAATTGAAGTTGAGCTTCCTAAAAGCCTAAGTTACTTTGAAAATTGTTCATTCCGTATCACACACGATAATCTAGCAGTTGTTCATTACCGCTATCTAATTATATCTTGCTTGAGCTCCAACATCTCGTGACAGGGAGTTATTTAAGCAGATAATACAGGATTTTGGAGCTGCCCATGGTTGGCCATGTTACACAGAAATATTTACACCCACAAGTTCCCTTCAATGCAAACAGCAGCTAAAAGGTATCGCAGCAGATCCTTCTGCTGCAGAAAAAAAATGATCCAAAATACCCCAAAAGGTTTTTTTGGGAAACAACCCTAAGGATCTACCAGAGGCAACTGCTCCATGTGTTAACCCTGATATTCATTTATCCACTCTACACTGAATATGAGAGCATGAGAACATTTATTGGGAGTGCCATGGAATGAACTGGGATCTTTAAATCCCCTCCAGTGCCACCCCTGCCATGGCAGGGACACCTCTCACTGTCCCAGGTTGCTCCAACCTGGCCTTGGGCACTGCCAGGGATCCAGGGGCAGCCACAGCTGCTCTGGGAATCCATCCCAGCCCCTCCCCACCCTCACAGGAAGAATTCCTTCCCAATCTCCCATCTAACCCTGCCATTCCCCCTTATCCTGGCACTCCAGGCCCTTGTAAAGTCTCTCTCAGTTTTTCTTGTCACCTCCCTTAAAGTCCTGGGAAAGCTGCATTAATTGACTCCAAAGCTTCTCTTCTCCAGGCTGAACAACCCCAATCTCTGAATCCTCTCCAAGGCTAATTATTGCCTAGACTGATTTTTACTTTTTGTTTTTTTATTTTCCACAGTGGATGGTAAAGTCCTGCAGGTAAAATCCACAGAGGTTGTGGAGTCCTTGAAGATGCTCAAAACTTGAAATGGAAAAGTGTCTGAGCAACCTGTTCCTGCTTGGAACAGGAAGATGGAGCAGATGACCTCCAGATTCCCCCCAGCAACATTATTTTCTGACTTTAACAGCAAAACAGGCGTGAAAACTCCAACTGTTAGAGTCTGGAAGCAGGAATGAGCAGAAGAAGAAGAAGTGGATGTACACAGACACTGTTCTGTGTTAGAAACAAACCAGTGAGACTGACTGAGCAGTTCATTCAAAGAACCTGAATTATCTCTTGGAGCTGTTCTTTTGATAGTGAATCACTTGATTTGCCACTAAAAGGTGCATTTCAAATGGAAATTGTTTGTTGACGCTAAGAGGAGCCAACAGCCTCCAACACACGGGAATATTGAGCACCCTGGGGCACTTCAGTGAGCTGAAATCAGGCTGTTGAATTAAATCCCCACATCGTGTTTGGGCAGTAAGGGACTGCTCTGCTCACACCAGAGAGCCACTCCAGAGAGCTGCCGGGTGAAAATCAGCCCTGTTTATGGTTATTCCTGAGGAATCTGAGACCTCCTTGGTGTCTCCTGGAAAGGCTCAAAGCTCAGTTTGACTGGAGAGAGAGAATTCTGATAAAGAGGAATGGCAGGAGGAGAACGGCCACGCTCCTTAACATGGAGACATCACAGAAACCCCTCCTTCACTGAGCTCCAGCCACCTGAGCCTCCAACCCTCTAACCCGAGGTGAATTTCCGTGCAGAACTGTATCCCAAAGGCTGTTTCTTTTCGCTGCCAGGTTTGTTTGTGCCCTGGTTTTTCCTGCAGGGCTCACGGCACCCGGAGCTCCCCACGCACGCGAGGGTGGCCGCGCTCCCACTCCTCACCCAGCCCTGGTTAGAGAAGCTTTGGAACTGCACCAGCCCCACTCACTGGGATGAAAGATGCAGAAAACATCACTGGGAAAATGCAGGTGTGTGGTTCAAGAGCCTCTGACGAGCCTTCAGTTTGACCAGCCCGTACCAACACCCTGTGCCTTGCTCTGTGCAGGATTTCTTAACCCACCGCTCGTATAAAAGAATCCTCTCCTCAAGCTGAGCTTTCCTAGGCCAGACACACCCTCTGGGTGTTCAAAACAAATGTTTCAATGGCAAAATCTCTTTTTCCAAAGCTGTTAGGCCCTCAGTGAGTTCCCAAGAAGCACCTGAGCAGCCCAAATATCACTTGAGAACATCCTCCACTGTGCGGAAGCACCTCTGAACATTTCAGGAGTCATCCAGTTATTTTAATTTATCCCAAAGTCCTAAAAGCCAGCACTAAAAAGGAGCAAAGCTCTCAGCATGAAAAATTACATCCTAAATAACAAATACACTGTATGTAAATACCAGTCCCCTAAAACAAGTTCAGTGGCTTAAAGGTGTTCCCATCAATCCCACCATTACAACTGCAGTTTAAAATCCCATCAGAAACTTCTGGAAATGGAGTTTGGTACTTTCTGCAACTGTTGTGACAAATTTCTGATCATTTTCAAATGAGTCATTATTTAAGCTTAATAAAAATCCTGCTCTAACACAGTTGTCTTTTGTATTGGCTAAATAAATCAGCACAGCAAACCAGGGTGATAATATTCATTTTCAGTAAGAAGGTGAAATCAAAGTCAGAAGAGAGAAAGCAAAAAACCAAACACAGATGTAAATTTTAAAACACAGCTGACACTCTCCCAAACCATTTAAAAGTGGAGTTTGTCTTTTCCCTAAGAAAACAGAATTGTGCAGAGAACTGAAGACAGGAGGAAACCCATAAGGGCCCATTAACCTTCCATGAGGCCAGGCTGCTCAAAACCCCCTCAAATCTGCAGCTTTAATAAAATTTATCTCTTCTAGAGTAAGGACATGACACAGGGCACATCTTTTCCAGCTATAGGATCTAGCAGAGGTGCAGCTGCTCTGTTGTAACTTTTCCTCCTAAACCCAGATAATTTTGCATGTGTAACAATTGTTAAAAGTCGCTGCTAACTTCCAGTTTTTTTCTTTGCTCCAAGTCTAAGAAGCCTCCTGGAAGATCTTGAGTATAAACTCTAAAAATGCAGGTAGAGCTGTCCATCAGTTGACCCCGCTATTGCTCAGAGAGCATTAGGCAGACTGGCAAAAAGCCACATCCAGTTTGAAATGCGCACTGAAAATTTCCTCTGTCAGATGAATCTTTAATCTATTTATAATCTCCAATGTTTCCTCTAAACAGCACTCCGTGTCTTACCTTGTATCATTTTCCACATAAATGCCACGCCACAGAGCTGAAACGTATGTCCAAAAGAGAAAAGTGGATTTCATTTTGATTTTTTTAAAGCGAAATGGTTGAGAGATTGACCTTATTATAATTTGATCTTCAGTCATTATTACCAGAACAACTCAAAAGCAATTCCTGTCATCGTCCCTGATGCAGAATGTTGTGGAAACCGGGCCCTGCTACAGGAAAACAATTCCTTCCTCTCTGTGCACTTGTTCAGAAAATCAGGATACTGACCGAGATCGGTACAGATCTTCTGACGCTTCTTTTAAACATTAAATGTATTCAGCTCATGTTCTTGTGACATTTGTTTGGGTAATTAACATCATTATCTGGAAATGCTTCAGACAGGAAAGGTTTATCTGAACCAGAATCACAGAATGATTGAGAGGGACCTTGAAGTTCATCTCATTCCACCCCTGCCATGGCAGGGACACCTCCCATTGTCCCAGGCTGCTCCAAACCCCAATGTCCAACCTGGCCTTGGGCACTGCCAGGGATCCAGGGGCAGCCACAGCTGCTCTGGCAATTCCAGCCCAGCCAGGAATTCCATCCCACTCTCCCATCCAGCCCTGCCCTGTGACAGTGGAAGCCATTCCCTGTGTCCTGTCCCTCCATCCCTTGTCCCCAGTCCCTCTCCAGCTCTCCTGGAGCCCCTTTGGGCACTGGAAAATACTCTCAAGGTGTTCCCAGAGCCTTCTTGAGCCCTTTCCTCCTCCCCAGAGCCATTACAGAGAGCACCATTCTGCTCCCCAGATTTCCCTGTGCTGCAGGAGATGGAATTTGGGATGCCAGGAACAGAAATCCCAGGGAATGAGCCATGCTCAGCCATTCTCTCTGAAATAAGAGGATGCTCAGTAACAGCAGCTGGACAAAAACTGCTGCAGCAAATGCCAACACCGGGGCTATTCCCACTCTGTCCCTCCCCTCGAGCTCTCCAGGACAGCAGACACAGAAATTGGATTTCCTTGCACCTCCCTCGAGTCTGGCTGAGTCCAAACGAAGTAAATTAACAACAAACAAGTTACCGACAACAAAGAGCCTTTCAACGCCCGCACTACAATCCACAGGGCACTTGTGTTCTTTCAGAAGCTACAGAAACCAACAGAGGCGATACCCTGTGATTATTTAGGACCTATTTTGGGTCCTAATTTTAGAGACCTATTTTAGGTGTCTGATTATGCACCATTCACAGGAGCCAGATTTACTCACGGCTCCTTACGCTGATGTTCATTCAGCAAAGTGCTGAATTTAGGTGAGTTTAATTCCCACTCCTCCGAGCAGGTCCTGGAGTTTTGAGCAAAATTATGAGCAAATTTTGAGCAAAACCCCTCACCTCGGACCTCTGCAAACACAGCAGGCAGGCTTTGAGCAGCCACTCAGCATCCCATTAGTGTCCTTTGTGCTCGTCACAAGGGTGTTGGTGTCCCCGATGCTCCGATAAGGGGAGCAGCTGCACTCGGTGCCTATCAGATAACGCGGCTATCAGGGGGATCTTTATCTGCTCCGTGTCATCTTTATCTGCTCTCTAATGCCTTGGGACACGGCAGATCTGGAATTTCAGAGTTCTGCTGCTGCTTGGGCGATTTGAGTCACTTCGGCTCTGCCTGCAGCTCTCACGGACGGAACAGGAAAATATCTGACACCTCCTCCTAGTCTTAGAGTACTTTAAAAGAGATTTTAAATTATTATTATTGTTTTTAAAACTATGGAATCACTGGATATGGGCTTGCAAATAGCAATAAACTCATACAGTCCACACATCAAAGTCCTTAGAGTAGAGCAGGCAACAAAAAAGGGCAGCTGGGAGTCGGGACTGGAGGAGCTTTGATGTCCCTTCCAAGCCTGAGCCATTCCAGGATTTTTTATGATTTATGAGGAGGCAGCAGCTCCTCCTGTGTAGGACAGGAGCAGACTGGAATCATAACAATTCTGGCAACAACACTCCACTGGAGAGGGTTGGGGTTTACTTTTTTAGCTTTGCCCCAATTTCCCCTTTGACCATGAAGCCAGAGCACAAAAACCACTCATGTTTTGAACGTTTGGCTCTGAGTTTTTGGATTACAAGACAACCACCAAAAAGGAAGCATTCCATGAAATAATACTGTTTATCTCCTCCCTGGCCCTTCCCTCATTTAATATCTTCTAAAAATTATAAAGTTCAACCTGCTAAAGACTGTAAAGGTCTAAGTTTCCCTCACTCAGAACAAGTTTGGGACAGCAGGATTGTCTGAAGGAGACACAAGGGCAGAACTACTCAAATATGAAAAGGAAAAGAAAAACTGATTTACTTCTCACTTTGATATTCTTATGGAGACACACAAATAGATCTCAGTTTTTATAGCCTTTAAGGCCAACACATCATGAAGTCAGGTCTTTCAAACTGAATTTAAATGCATCCTTAAATTATAGAAAAAAGGCTTTTGTTCCCATAAGATGGCAATCAAAACCAGACCCACTAAATAATGTGGCTGCTATGAGTCTGGGCAATTTTATTTCCAATACAAAAGAATCCTTCTTATGCAAAAACTTTGATTAATTATTTTGCATCAGGAAGAAAGAATCTCTTTTTAATTGTAGCAAAAAAAAAATCATTATAGATTAAAATGTCATTTTAAGTAAGACATTATGGAAGCAAAAGATCATTTCTGCTCTTTCCAAATTAAGAATGGAAAACTAAAAATTAAACTGTAAGTAAAATGCCATATATTGCCTCGGAATGAATTTCCAATAATAGTATCTACTTTATGTTGGTACAAACAAACTTTGTCTTAATTAGATTGACCTTTAAAAAGCTTCTCAGGCATTTGAGAATTGTAAATACCTAAAGTCTGATTCATTCACATTCCTGTTTGCTGAAAGCTTCGAAAGGCAGAGCTGGGGCCAATTCCACCGGTCCTGCAGCTCTGCTGGGACCAGGCCAGCCAAGCCTTGGAGGAATTTCATCCCTTCTGCCTCCACAGAGGCCTGGGGGGGATTCGGAGCTTGGCTGCACTTTGGAAGGGCTGTGAAATCCAGCAGGAGCTGCAGCGAGGGCTAATTAGGAGATGAGCTGATGGGGCTGAAGTGGCATCACTGCACCAGCAGAGGGGAAGTTCATGGAATGACAAAAAAATTGGGATGGAAGGGACCTTAAAGCTCATCCAGTGCCACCCCTGCCATGGCAGGAACACCTGCCACTGTTCCAGGGTGCTCCCAGCCCTGTCCAGCCTGGCCTTGGACACTCCAGGGACAGCCACAGCTGCTCTGGGAATTCCATCCCAGCCCCTCCCCACGCTCACAGGGAAGAATTTCATCCTCCCATCCAATCTCCCCCTGCAGAACACTGGCACATCCACACGGACAACTTGCAGATTGTCTCTCAGAGCAATTTCCTTTTATTGATGCTGAGCTTGTCCTTGCTGGAACAAGGAAGTGAATTTGATCTAAGGGAATTTATTTCAGCAGTTTATGATGCTGTTTCACAGAGTGTGGACCTCCCACGTCAGAGGATAACAGAGCTCATGTTTCAATGCTCAGAGCTGCCATCTCTGCCTCCACCTCTTCTTCCAAGTGACCACTGCACAATCCCTGTGACCAGCCAGACAATAAATAATTGATGATCTCCAGCAAGTGACTGTGCCCAGAAGGGCTGCAGAATTTGGAATAAAATGAACAACACGCAGTAATGAAAACCAGACCTTTTTTCAGCAGTGAAGAACAAGAAAACAAGAGACTGAGCCTTAAAAAAATATTCCTTGTACACACAGCTCCAGCATTACAAACCCAACACAACCCTGCCCAGGCTGACAGCTACATGCAGGTAACGTGCTGCCTTCTCTTCCAAAGGTCACTCTCATCCCAAGGAATCCTCTGTGCCAGCTGTGCTCACCTGCACGGGGAGCAGCTCCTCACTCACTTCCACCACAGAAAAGCTCCTCCAGCTCCTGACTGTTCATTTGAAACTGTCAATTTAAAGGCTCTCTCTTACCAACTTTAGCTCTAACTGGACTACAGAGACCGTGAGTGTTCCTGGCAATAAAGGAAGATTAAGGCTGGGAAGGACAAGCAAGTACCATAAAAATAACAGTGTGTAATTGGGCAGCCTCCCATGGCTGGGGGAAGAGGAATGAGCGGGTCAAGCGATTGAGAACCGGGAGAAATGACCTTAAAAAGTTCTGTCTGGGGACAGGCTGCCGATGGTCTCATCAGCATTCAGCTCCACTGCCACAGTCTGGAGGAGGAAACATAATGCAGAAAATGGAAAGGAGGGAGATAGAGGAGCAGTGGGGATAAAAACATCTTTCTTCATTCAGCCAGGGAGATGGAAACCAGCCGGCTGCAGCCTTTTCCCCTTTCCCTTCTTTTTTCCGAGCCCTCTGGTCTGTGACCCACCCACTAATGTGCTCTCAGGATCACACATCATCTTTAAGAAGGCAGATTAGCGACTTACAAAGAAAACAGCTGGGCAAAAGGAGCTGTCAGATCTTTTTACTGCACATTTCAGTTGTTTCACACCAACCGAGAGGGGCTTTGGGTGGGATTTTCAACAATCCAGGCGCTCAGTGATTTCCAGCAAGAGCAGAACACCAATTTACCTTTTATGTCTTGGGAAAAAAAAAATAAAAATCCCCTTTAACTTGTAAGCTGTTCAAGACAGATTGTGCTTCCCGAGGTGTTTATACAGCTCCTTTGGCGTCTGGGTGTTACAGCAGCATAAAGTGATATTGAGAATTGGTTATTTGCTGTCATCCGGCTTTTCCATCAGCTTTTTACAGCTTTTTATAATGGAAAAAGATGTGGTGGGGGGAAAGGCCAATTTTGGAAATGTAGACACAGACACAGTTTTCATACGTGTTTACAGGTTATCACTGAGAAAGTAAAAGCCTCCAGAATTTATGTTTTCTCCAGGATTCCATTCTTCAGCCGTGATTTTTTTGCCAGGAGCCAGAATTCTCATGATCCCCTCTTTTACACATGTTCCCCAACAGAGACTCAGGTGTAATTAGGATCTCTAAGGTACCACCTCCAGTTTTCAATTTCCATTACTTCATTAAAATGAGTTCCTAATTAGACAATGATATTAATATTGGAGGCTGGGCTAGCTGAACTTGAAAGGTTCCACCCCTGGAAGTGCCCAAGGCACAGCTGGACAGGGATTGGAGCAGCCTGGGACAGTGGAAGGTGTCCCTGCCCATGGAACAGGATGAGATTTAAGGTCCCTCCCAACCCAAACCATTCTGGGATTCTCTGATTCTTCCAACTGAAACCATTCTGGGATTCTATGCTTCTATATATGAATAAAGATACCGGATAAATTTCCACTCTTTATTGTATAAAGGAGTAAATATCAACAAAAACACTGGCAGCGTTTCTTGCCTTCAAAGCCACTCATGTTCTGGTCAGAGTTTGGATTCCAACCTTCAGATGAGGACTGGTGCTGAGCCTCTCACACACTGAGTTTTTCACACCCCAAGGTTTATTCCCCACACTGTTGCTCCAATGACATTAAAAAAATGATTAATTTTCAGCAGGGATCAGCACTCGAAGAAAACGCTATCCCCAGATGAAATAAAAATGCAAAAAAGCCAGACTCCAATATTCCTCCCAGGCAGGTTCCCTTCTCCTCTGCTCAGGTCAAAGATGAAGACAAGCCGTGGGAGGTAAACCCATATCTGCTGTGCCATATGTCACCCCATCGTGTCCTCAGACCACTCATCTCTTTCAAATGTCATTAAAAGTGACTACATGGGAACACATCTGAACATCACAGCATCTGCTGTGCCCCTGACCCGTGATATTCAGGGCTGCAAGACTTTCACCAATCTGCTGGAAAAGAGCTCGCTCATGGGTACACAGGACTCAGCCCTGAGAGGTGGCAACAGCCCTCAGCTCTCATCAGTGAAGAGGACGCTCAGGAATTCATAAAAATCTAAATAAAAAGTTACACATTTCGCTCCAGAATGCTGCACGAGTCTCTCCCACACCGCTTTATCCAACGCCTCCCTGCAGCTAATTCAGGTGTGGGACTTGTTAGCACCATTACTGCACTGGTTTCATGTTAATAAACAACAATTACATGAGGCATTCACTCCCAGCACACTGACTATGCCTGTGTTTCATTTTTAGAAGGATTTCAGTTTATGGCTGAAATTGGTGCAAAAATCTAAAGAGAAACAGCTGGGCTATTTTTCCTGTGGAAAACAGCATGAAATCGATGCAGGATTTGTTACATCCTAAACCTTCACCTGTTCTGCCCTACAGGACCGTCCTGCCATGGTGGGCACTTAGTCTTTACATCCCAGATTTTCCTGGCATTTTCACTACAAACTCTTTGGGTTTTTTTCCCCCTCCATCCTTACACCCACAGCATACCATTTTTCTGGAAGTCTGGCCAGAATATAAGAGGCATGAGATCTCCATGTCTTTAAAAAAAAGCAAAGTAATCCATGTGATCATTCTCATATCGATTCACTGACCCTTCAGTGCTCATTTTCACGTGGGGATTGTTTTGGGAGGGACCCACAACCACATTACCAGATCAGCTTAGACACACCAGCACCTGGGGTTTTCACCAAGTATTTAACAAAAGAAGGTTGATTGTACAATGTTAGATTTAAGAGGTCTGAACAAAACTCCAAAGAAGGAATGCCATGCAGATGTCCTCGCTCCCCAGCAGGCTTGGGTCTCCTCTATGCATGGAAATTTGTGTACAGGGGCTGGGATTTTCATCTCCAGCAAGACAGAGTCGCACTAAAAGTGGTTTTGCTGCTGTGTGTGCTTGCTCTGGCCCCTACATTAGAGATGTGCACATCTCAATTATGTGTTTGCTCCAGAGACTTTTCCAGGGAGAGAGCAAAGCCTGGCTGAACGTCCCATCCCGAGGGACCGCGCGGCTCATTCCGATACCACACGAGCTGACAAACCCACGAGCCCTCAGCTCCACATGGAGAAACGCCCTTCATTAAACACCCATCCTGCTGGATTATTACTGCTCCAATAAATAACCCTTCCTACACCTTCAAAAAACCTGGATACATGGAATTATCCAAGGAGAACAAAGCGCAGCCTTGTCCTCCTCGGCGCCTCGCTGGCCCCGGGGCGTCGCGCGCGGCTCTGAGCTCTTTGCTCTCCCACCTCCCGTGGGCAGAGATAATTGCACTGCTCCTCTTCCTCCAAACAGCCTCTCCCCGAGGCTCCCCTCGGCACAACCACAGGGACCTGCTGAGGAATGGATGCAGCTGGAAGCGATCCAGCCACGTCACTCCCGGCCTTCTCCCGGCCCCTGCGGAGGCCGCGGCCACCGAACGCTCGCAGGAGTGATTTTCTGGAAACACACGGAGAGTGCTCAGAGCCAGATGGGACTCCTCAGAGACTTACTCGTGTTTTACAGTAAGGTGGAGGAGGGCAAAGTCATTTTATTCTACGTTATCCAGTTGCTTTTGGTTGGAAACACAACTACAGCGCCACAGAATTGGGAGTTTTTCCCTGATTTTCTCTGTTTTATCCACAAAAACTTTAACAGATCAAGAAAAATACTTTCCTTGATTTTGCAAATCTTGATTTTACAAATCAAGAAAAATACTTTCCTCTTATTATTTTAATGTTTTCAGCTCTGCAGGTGATGGGCTGAGTAGGTATTTCTAAGGTCTCTCCATTTGCTCCCAAAAACCTCAAAACACCCCACTGGATTTTGGAAGAGCCCTAAGCACAAGAGGTTGGGGAAGCAAAACTGTTTACATTTTAAAAAATGATCCGGTTGCCAAGTATGGAAAAGAAAATAAAATTGCTGAAGGTCAAATATGAAAACATCACTGCGTGAAAGAAGGTTTTTTACTACAGATCCCTGCTTCAGTGACATCAAAACATTAATTCAGGCTGAATTTTCAGCCAGTGCAAACAAGTAGGAAAAAAAAAAAAAACCACAAGGCCAGATTCAGTTTTTCATTGCCATGAAATCTGCAGCCAGGATCCATTTCATCACCACAGGATTCAAAACATTTCACATCTATACAGGAGGGTTTGTCCAGAAGCTTAGTAAGCAATATATGAAGTACGACCTCCATCAGTTTGAACTTCAGACCAGGCTAATAAAAAGTCCACCCTAAGTTTATTGGCATCATCTTATCCCTGCCAAAAACACACAGTTGGCACTTGATAGCAAAACTCTCATCACTGACCTTCCTCAATTCAGCCAGAAGAGCCTCCGTTTCATTAGGATTCCTATTAAGGCAACAGAGCCCAGCTGTAAATTACTGGTTATTACCAAATTAAATGGTACAGAACGGATTGTTTCTGGGAGCTCTACTCCACTGCTCCAACTCCCTCCCCTGCTTGTCAGGCCAGGCTGGAAGGGATTCATCACTCAGCACTGCAAATAATTAATCTGTTGTGGTGTTACCCAGCTTGAGAGCTCAAACACAGAATTAAGAACAAATCTATTTGCTGTTTGCAGGAGATGCTGTTCATCAGGATCTACCTCACCCTGCTATGCTGGCATTTATTGGTGCCAATTGTTCTGGGCATCTTCCCATCAGAGGAGCTTGGATAGGTTGGGAAAAACAAAACTGTGAGATGCAGGCATTGCTGCTGTCTGCTGAGGATGCTGTAACTCATCCAGGGTATGGGAATTTCCACACCAAAACAGGGACCACCAGAGCAGGAAGCTGTGATGGCACAGGATGGCACCAGGATGGGCATTTCTAGGCACAAAGCCAGAACGGTTAGAAGTCAGCTGAGGGGTTTGGATCTAGAAAGGAAGGGAAAAGCCCCCCCTAAAGGACTATAAAAACACCCAGAAAACTGCCAGGGTGGCTCGGTGATAGCTGAGAGAGCACCAAGCCAGGGGAACATCACTGTGAGGTTCCTGATGGTACTCAGTGCTCCATTTGGGCTCTGGATATTCCAGTTTCTCTCTGAAATCATTCCCATTGCCTTCATTATTTAACCTGATGTGGCTGTATGACACCCCCAAATCACACTGCATGACTTTCGAGGTTTGCAGACTCTACTGCGCCTCAAGGCCACGTGCAAGGAAAAAAAGGAAAACCATCATTAAGAATTCAGTGCATTTCCCATTCATCAAATAAAAAAAATCATAAACCCCCTCCCAATCCTGCTAAGTAAAACATTACTTTACACAGAGAGCAGATTTCAGGAGGGGCCAGAGATATCTGAATATTTTTATATGATAGCACTGGTTCCCTGGCTGACTTTTCCCTTCAGACAGATCTTTTCTTTTATCTTCCCTTGGTCCTTTATCATACTATAAAGATTAATTTTGAATTTCTGCTGATTGTATGATCTTGGACTTGACGAACAAAAACCTCTTTTATGGGAGACATTAATATTCACCGTGACAGCGCTGAGCTTCCACTTGCAGAAAGGTTTAATAATTTTCTAAAACCTCTTGATTTTGTCACAATGACTCACATTCAGCCTAACTTTTCTCCTTGTCTTGGGCTACGTCATTTACCTTGAACCCTGTCCGGGTAATAAGCACGAGTCAAATCCCTCATTCAACTTGTCACTAATTGCAATTTCCTTCCCTATTTTTCATGGCAGATAACTTTTGTGCGGAGCAGAAACTCGGGAGAGAAGCGGTATGAAAGCACTGTCCATGCAATGCCGTGCCTTTCCTCCGAATAAAGCATCTTTAAAAGTAGGAAAGGTGATCTAGGAACGTGTCATTCCAGGTTTTCCCAGTTTGGGATTTTAGCCTCCTTCTAGGGATGGCCAGGAACTCCTCTGGGGCATCAAGCAAGGGAAAGCTCAGCTCTGAACATAAATCAAGCAGCAGCTGCCTTTGAAGTCTGACTCCTTTTGCCAGACCAAGGCAGAGCTTCAAACTGAAGCTTCTTTCCCCAAACACCTGGGGGCAGGTAACCCCCCCTTTCCGGAGAGGGCTCCTCACAGCAGGAGCCCAAGGTTCAAAAAAAACCCCGTGAAGAGTTTCTCCGATTCAAATGTCCCACTTAAACAGGTCGTAAGCTTTTGAAGGGAGATGAAAAGCAGATGGGAATAAGTGTCATTGACAGCTCTCCTCCAGTGGAGTCAGAAAATGGTATTTCTTTCTTGAGGTGAAGTAATTTGTTAGCAAAGATGAGGGGAAAAAAAAAATATTTGGGCTTGGAGGGAAGAAACTGGCAGAAGCCCAGCAGTGTTCTATATTTAGGGACATCAGCTTCAAAATGGATTTGTGTGGCTGGCCTGGCCCTGCAGTGCCAGATCCAGAGTGGGGGGAGGATGTGCAGAGATCCAGGGGTGCATCCAGCCGGGACAGAGCCTGGGATGAGAGCCCAGAGCCCCTGGGTGCTGTGCAGCATCCAGCTGCTCCTCCCACACTGCCCCAAAGGGTCCTTCTGATGGTGACACCATGCTCCACCAGGGACTAAATCCAGGTTCTAAACTTCCAGTCTCTGCTGATTTAGCACTGATAAAAAAACCCCTTTGAACCACAGTCTAAATATTTTGTTCCTTAAAATATTTAATAATCCTCTCATTTCTTATTCTAGCCTGATCAAGAGATTCGAGTGAATCTCACAGTAAATTTTGGGCAGTGGGCACAGCCAATTTCCAACTCCAGTGCCTTTGATCTCCTTTTGCTCCATTGCCAGCACTGGCTTTTCTCACCCCAGCCCTCATTTGTGCCCTGGGTGAGTATTGATGAGGTTAAGAGGATTATTCCCTAGCTGCACCCCCCCACCTGCTCTTCCAACCCTTGGCTTTCAGGGCTTTGAATGCTTTGTGCACACACCTTGGGCTCAGTTATTACAAACACTGATAATCTGCTTCCTCAAGGCTTGTTTCTGTCTCATTTGAAGACAGCTGTAATTAATAATCTCCTTTTAAGGGCCTAATTTCTTTTTAGTTAAAGCCAACTTTCATCTCATTACTAATCTCTCTTTTATTTCAAAGGAGGCTCTAAAGTTCGGGAGGGAGCAGACATCTGTAGGAAATAATGACGGCTGTGAAAATATTTAATTGCAATTTTTAGACGAAAAGTTTTAGTCTGACTTCCAAATAACCACAGATCTATGCTGATATTAATGTTCAGCAGATCCTTCAGCCCCTCCTCACCATTCCTCTGTGCTTGCTGACAAAAACCCCTCTATATTGTGGAGTTGAAAGATTTTTTTCAGGTTTTTTTGCCATTTTATTTCACTCAGTTTTTTGGGTTTTTTTTACAATAACTTCCCCATACTGGGACAAGTTTTTCTTTCACCCTGTAATATTTGTGGCAGTGGAACTTCTTAGGTTCAAAAAGATCTCCAAGACCATCAAGTCCAACCTGTGCTTGGATCCCCACCTTGTCCCCAGCCCAGAGTTCTGAGTGCCAACTCCAGGAATTCCTTGGGCACCTCCAGGGATGGGCACTCCAAACCTCCCTGGGCACTTCCAAAGCATCCTGAGCACCCTTTCCATGGAGAAATTCTTCCTGAATCGACACCATTCCCTCTGCTCCTGTCCTGTTCCCTGGGATAAGATCCCAAATCCCCCCAGCTGTCCCCTCCTCTCAGGGACTTGTGCAGAGCCACAAGGTCCCCCCTGAGCCTCCTTTTGGCAGACTAAACCCCAATATTTTAGATCCAGCTAATATTAAATCCTAGACAGAAATTCAAGCCCCTTTTTCCCCTGTTCTACCATCTTGGTGAAGTTGTAGGGTATTTCATCATGAAGAGACACAACAAGTAACCCCCTCTCCTCTCCCCCCAAAAACTGCTCCTGTGATTTCTCACGTTTCAATCTTCCGTAGGATTAAAGGTGTTGCATCAAAAACTGTCATTGACCTGAAGCTGACTGGTTATCTGCTAGGAAGGTGGTATTTTAATTACCAAAGTTAATTACCATCTCCATGGAATGCAATTTCCTAACTTCATGCAGTTGTAAAATAGGAAATGGAAAGTACAAGCGATGCAAAAATCCACAGAAGGTCTACACAAAGGCGTCTGTATGACTAATTGGTCTGAAATTTAATCAGTTAAATTTCTGTTTCATGTTCCTTTGATAAGATTATCTTAATTACTTTTTACAGTATCTAAGTAGGAAAGATAAAGAAAAAACAATCTGCTGAAGGGGAAAACTAATTCATAAGTCTAAAGGGAGAGAGGCAAATAAGGGGAGGGGGAATACACAGCTGTTGATTAGGCCACAAAAGCTCCAATCTTGTACTTCCAACACTTGATGTTTCAGAGTAGTCAGGAACACATGAAAGGCTCAGAAAGCTGAACTTCTACTCTATCAACTTGCACAATGGTTTGGGTCCTCATCTTCTTTCAAAGGCTCCATGTGTAAACTGGTTGTAGACAAATATGAGGAAATCAGGGTAAGGATCACAGAGTCCGTCAGCATTGAGGCTGCCCTTGGGAGGTGTTAACACTGCTCTGACATTTTATGTGCTTTATAGGGTGGGTTTGCAGTCTTTACCATCCAGAGGGGAAAAAAATACAGACTTAGAGACTCAAAGATTTAAGAGAAATTTCCTCTGCAATATCAAAGGTCCAGAGGGATTCAATCTCACCAGTAGAGAACTCATTTTGATTTTTACTTCATCTGAAACTAAATAAAGATTCCTCACAGACTGGTTTGGGTTGGGGGAAACCTTAAAACCCATCCAGTGCCACCCTCTGCCATGGGCAGGGACATCTTCCACTACCCCAGGCTGCTCCAAGCCCCATCCAGCCTGGCCTTGGGCACTGCCAGGGATCCAGGGGCAGCCACAGATGCTCTGGAAACTCCAACCCCTCATCATCCTCACAGGGAACAACTCCTTCCCAAAATCCCATCTAACCCTGCCCTTTGGGAAGCCATTCCCTGTGTCCTGTCCCTCCAGGCCCTTGTCAAACATCCCTCCCTGCCTTTCCATGAGTCACACTGAGCCCAGCAGGACACAGCTCCTGCCAGGGACATCTCCTCTGCCAACAGCCAAAGTCAGAAAATGATCTTGAGATGTGTCTCAAGAACTCTTTATGCATTCCAGACCCCACATCAATTCTCAGGCTGCTGTAACATCCCCCAAACAGCAGCAGGGAGAAGGCAGCAGCATGGACCCAGGGCAGGGCATTCCCATCTCCATAAAAATCCCTACAAAGCTCCTGATTTTAAAAAGATGTTGTTTTCTCCTCTCTTCAGCTATGAACCCTTGCGTTGGAGCCAAATCAAGTGACTTAGTGCTATGTAAAAGCTGTTCATTTTTAATTTGATAGAAGAGGTTCATTGTTTCAAAATGTATGGTTTTGATAAGTGTGATTTCTGTGAAATTAAAACAGAGCTAAATTAATGTCTGGAGTTATTTCACTTCAATTATGTCAGCTTTACATTTGCATAAAATATTGTTTTCATTCCTCTTTAGCGCAACACATAATAAGGCTTTGTATTTTTAATTTATCTGGAGGAAAAAATATGAAGGTTCTGCAGCCATGTGGAGAACTCTGTTAAGAGTAATTTCAGATTTGGTTTCATTTAGCTGAAAAACAAGGATTTGGACTGCCAGAATTTCTCTGCTTATTTTTCAAATAATACCTAATTTATTCTATTTTAAACCTACACTCTTTGGGCAAAACAGCCACTTGAAGCCCATTCAGGATTGCTGTAGGTCTCATCCTGTTACTCCTTTTCTTCTGGGGTGGAAATAAGAGCGGGATATGTTTTAAATCAAAAAGATTAGACAAAAATAAACTTCAGAAGATGCCTTATCCAAACCCTCTGAACTCCAGGGGCTGTTTTTCACCCACACCCAGGGATATGGAGCAAGGTCCTCTCTCTCTAAAATTAAATGAAGACCCTGAAGGAACTCGAGTTTAATTACACTGCAGACCTCAAGTGCCAGCTGGAAGTGACAAGAGACATATTGTGATCCCAAACTTTTGCTCTGCCAGTACCAGAAATTACAGAGCAAAGAGGTTTGTTGAAGTGTTGCATTATAATATTTATTTAAGAAATAAATTGAATCCTGGAGACGTTTGAGCCGCCTCACCCTCCTGGGATTTCTGGTCCCTGTGATAATTAACAGAGATGGACTTAACCAACGGAGCCCTCTCCTGCTGCTGTCCACAAGCAATTTAGGAGTGGGATAAATTGCTAAAAGCTCCACGTGAGCTGGCAGTGCCACTGATCCCCAGCGCCGCTCTCAGCTGCTTTGATTCTCCAGACACGTAAAAGACAGGAGTTATGCATTAATTACCATCCAATATCCTTAATCAACATCAACTATCAAATTCTTCGTCAAGCCCTTGATCACAAACTTAATCATGCCTAGCCCAAACTGCTTCACCCCGTTAAGTGGCGTTCATTAAAAAGGCTCAGCTATCACATCGTCATCAGGCGCTTCCCAGGCGTGAGGCTCTCTCCCTGACAAACAAGGTGCCATTGCAGCAATCACTGGGGGGCAAAGATGGCATTAATTAACCAGGATGGATGTTTAACTTGGCATGAGCCAAGCAGCTCCACATGGAAAGGGAATCTAAAGCTCCAGCTCCATCATTTATCCATTATGAGATGTTTTGGAAGACCCTTGTGATGCCTCCTGCTCTAGCAAAGAGAGGGTAAAACTGATAAAAATAAAAAAAAAGTAGCAGTGAAAAATTAAAATATTTCTTTTTTTTTCAGTTATGAAAGGTAACAAGTCCTTCTCAGAGTAAGGAATAATTGGAAGAGCAATTAGTGCTCCTTTGGGATGTTTGGGCACGTCTCATTTTAAACTCCGAGCTTCGTTCCCAACGTGTTCCCACTTCACACAACAGCTCTGAGCAGAGCTGAGGGTGGCTGGGAGCTCCTTTCCCAACCCACACAACTGGAATTGTGGTTTCTACTCCTGGAACAGTCCCTGGTTCACATCCCAGCACCAGCTCACCCATCCCACAGGATTCATGGCATGGGTGTAGCCTGCAAGAATTTACTACCCAGGAAGTTTTATTTCTCCCCAGAGCTTTATGGGAAGAGGACATTGCTTTTAATCACTCGGTATCTCCAGTCAAAATGCACAGAGGAACACAATCCTCACCATCAAAAAAGCACAATGGAAGAAAATCAGGCATTTTTTCTTCTGTCAAATGCAAGCAGAGATGTCTTCTCAATCAGGCAGTTTGGAAACCCAGGCTGACTGCTCTGTAAATCCCCCCAGTCTATAAAACAACACCAGGATAAGGTGTCCCATCGTGACAAATAAACACTTAATAAAACTTTGAATCAGCTTTTCTACATCTTGGTTAAAAGAAAAAAAAAAAGAAAAGAAAAAAGAAACCCAGGGGGAAAAAAATGAGAAATTTCCATTAATCCAACACATGATACCTTCTAGACACAAGTGAATTCCTTGGACAATTATGAACGAGTGGTTACTACCCAAGAAACAATTCTTTCAACATTCATTAAAAGATTTCCGTCACTCAGAAGTTGTAAGAACAAACGGAATGTGCAGGCTTTGAAAATTAAATGCAAACTTGTACCTGATTTATTACAGAGATGTTGTAATCAATAATAGAATTGAAGCTTAAAAGCACAAGGCCTTCTCTGACAGCAGAGCAACTTCTTCATCCCCCTCCCTGCCCCAGCTGACGTCTGATCCACGGCATCTCTGGTAATAAGAACTCCTGTCTGCCAAAGGAGAGACATCTCCAACTATTGATTCCTTTCTCATTATTTTCTTTTCTTAATTTTTTTTTTTTTTTTTTTACACACAGAGTACCTGGGTTGATTTAACAGCGCTCTCTCCCCCTGTTTTGTATGTGCACGGAATCTGATCTCACTCTCAAAACTCCAAAAGGAAAAAGGGGTTTGAGCTGCTCCTGGGGCTGTGTTATCTCCAGAGATCATCCATCCCTGATCACCCTGGCTCATTAACCAAGGCACAGTGATGATGCTTCTTTTAGCCATGACAAACCCTGCTGACTTTGATCTTTCTTGTCCCAATCACAAGGCCAATCCCTATTTTTGGCATTAAGGCTTCCAGCATCTTCCAGATAAAATTCACTTTTCTTGGTTGTGCTTTACTTCCACCCCTCCCAACGCCAGCACGAGAGCTCCTTTCCAAACAACACATGGATGGGTTTGCCTGCTGCATCCCATAAACCTGCCTGCCCCTCCTGCAGCACAGCAACATCGTTTGGGATCCAGGCAACAATTCCCATCCCTGGGGAAGGTCCCAGAGGGAGCAGCTGACTTTTCCTACCCCGTAACCAAGCAGGTTCCGTGCACAACAAATCCCTCACGTGGGCTGACCTTCAAGGAAGCCCCGAGGGCCAGGTGTTTATCAGAGATCTCAACTCAGCAGGGCACGTGAGTCTGAGAAACAAACAAACAAACAAAAAAAAAAACCCCGAAACCCAAAAAAACCCCAAAACCCCAAAAAAGTTGGGGAGAAAAATTAACCTGTTTCCCAAAACTGTTGCTGCGCCTTTATATCCTCAGATGTGGACATCAAACCTCATGTTGAGTGAAAAACAGAAAAAAACAAAACAATTTAAAGTTGATTATTTTGAGGGAAATAGTGAAGTCAGGCACGGAATGCTTCTGATGGAATGAATAAAAATTCTGTTGAGTGTAATGAGGAAAATTAAATGACTGCTGCACTTTTCTCCATCAGAGAAAGTTCTTTAAGTGGTTGAAATTTCATCACTTCAGTGTTTGTGTCGTTCAAATACATCTCATACATGCTGTAGGTTAAACTTCTCATGGCCTCTACCCACTTTGTATTGATACAGTGAACAAAACAGAGATGTGAGTGTCCCAAACACAAACTTCCTGCACTAAAACCTCTCTGACCCCACTAAAAATGAACAGATTAACCCTCCATGCACTCCTCTGCAGCATCAGCATATTTATGGCTATTCAAAAAGTATTAATAATTTATTGCATCAACACATCAGTGCTACTCTGGTTTTATATCTATTTATATGCTTGAATATACATTGCATTTCGTTTACTGTCACCACCAACTGCTGCACAAATTTCACTACTTTTTTCCTATTTTTTTTTCTCTCAAAAATAACTTTGGCTTTCTCCAGCATGTCCCCAAATTTCCACACTGCTGACCACTGCATGTCTGTGCTTTGCCAAGCACCCTTAAACTGAGCTTAATTCTTTAGTCTTAAAATAAAGCTCATCATAGAGTAATTAACACACAGTCATTAGTCACAGCCTGCTTAGTGAGACCCAGATTTTCTCAAAGATAATCTGGAAATGCAATTTCTTACTCAAGTGCACAACTTTTCCTGTTATTAAAACTCTATTGTCACCTTCAATTCCAGGCACCCTCAGGAAATCCAGTGGTGTCAGAAAGGTTTGAAAGAACCAATCGAAGTTTTCAATGGGAAGGAGAGATTATTTGGATACCAAAAAAAAAAAAAAAAAAGCCTGTTTGCTTCCAGAATTCCTGCCAGCTTTGCCTCATTCCACCCGCACCCTGGGAGCTATTGAAATGCAAGCTGAAGGCTTTTAAATAAATTTCTTCAATACCCAGTTCAAGGTGTTTGGGGCTTTAATGCAGCTGCTGCCTGAGACCAACAAGGAAATGGTCACTTTTATTCCTTCACTGCCACGATAAAAATCAACCTCGGGGACTGCAAACTGTGCTGCTGTGAGGAAACAACAAAGCTGAGCAGGCTGGAGAGGTATCAGGAGATAATCACATCCTCAGGACATTTATCGTGCGAGATAAGAGCCGCTGCCAGAAGATGATTATCTGCTGATAACAAGAAACCCTGGAGTTTGCACTCTGCTGCAGGAAACTCATTATGGGCATGGAAATCTGTGTTTATTGCTCCTGAATGTGGAGCTGGCAGCTGAGAACGGCGTGTGGCAGCTGCAGGGGGTCAGTTCATGACAGGAGTTCTTGGGGTGACCACCTGGACACTGAAGTGACCCCTCCTCTGTAAACTAAAATTGCCCAGGACACAGAGAAATGAGCTGGCACAACATTGAACCTCCTCCTCCCACGAGCTCCACTGGTTGATTGAGATGGAGCCACTTCCAGGGAGAATGAAGTGGTACCAGATCATCCAGAAAAGAAAGAGGAAAAAAAAAAAAATTACAGGAATATAGGATGGCCTTGTGGATAGGGAGAAATAAAGTGCTCACAAATTCTCTCACCAGATTTGACCCAGAGGTCTTTACAAGGGTTTAATTTCCTGACCTTCCTACGATAAGGATATAAAGAAGTCTGGATGTGGAATGGTTGTCCCTGTCCTGTCAATGCCTCAGTTCCAGAAGGAATCCAACTCCTGCCAACACACCCCAGGCTCCAAAAATAAACCCAGACAGCTTTGGGACAGCCTTCTCCTCCAGGAAACTTCCTGCCAGTGAGTGAAGGTCATCTCTTCCAGAATGGCAATTCCCTCACATGCTTCAAACCACATTCAGACAGTTTTTACTCTTGATTAACCCAAAAAATTCTCCATGAAGGGTGCAAACAGTGGGTCAAGCCCAGCACAGAGCCTGCCCAAGGCTGGCACAACAGAGAGATTGGGGTTCTGCATCCCTGGAGATGCTCAAATCCCAGCTGGACACAGCCCTGGCCATCCTGCTCTGACTGGGGTGGACTGGAAAGTCCCCTGGGTGTCTTCACCAGCTCCAGCCATTCTTTAACACCCTTCAGAGATGTTTTTCCCAATGAAAACCAAAATATGAGGCAAGGGAGGGGAGGAGGCAATTTCATTTCGATTCATTTATTTTTCTGAATGAAAAACTCTTCCAAAGAAATCCCAATCCCAGACATTCAAGCATCACTTGAGGTGTTCAGTCAGGCCTTTTCTCCCCTCTCCTGATTCCAGGCTCACCACGGACAAAAAACAACCTAATTCAGTGCCTTCAGTTCCTTGCCAGGCTCCAAATCAAATTTCAGGATTGGATAACTCCGACACAGTCGGTGCTGTTCTGTCCTAGCAGCAGCTCTATTTCACTCAGCAAAATGTCAAGTGTGTCTATCTGGACAAGAGGCTTCTGCTTCGTAATCTGCTCTCCTCAGCACTTGAAAGCACTTGGGCTCCTGCCTCTGGGTGCTCCAGAGGGAGGAATTCCCTGCAGAGCTCTGCCCTCTCTCCTCCTCTCCTGGAGGAGGTCATTCCCTTCCTAGAGCTCCCTTTACTCTGTTATTGGGAATAAAGTGGTTTTGCTTTTAGTCACAAGTGCTTTATTTTATTTGTATTTACTCCCTGCAGTAGCAAACCCATCATCCAGGCATCCCCTTCTGGAGCTGCAGGGAAACAATTTTTTTTTTCCTCCTAAAAAAATACAGAAGAAAAGCAAAACCAGATTCCACTCACCAGCAGAACCTCTTTAAATAAGAGTCCTTAAATTCATATCCTGTTTTCTCCCACACTTTTGTGTCACAGCACTGCTGGTTAAGGCATCCCTTCCCACAATTACAGAGATATTTCAGTTGGGAACACGATAATCAAGCAGCAATAATCATGTGACAAAAAAACCCCAAAAAAAACAAAGCTTGATTTTTTTCAACAGGTAGCAAGCACATTTGAGTAAACCCCAATTTTCTCCTAAGGATCATTGGCCAGATTATCATTCAGTGCCCTGTTGTTATAGACTCCTTTTCTTTCCTCAAATTTAGGCTTCCAAAGATTAAGCCTTAAAAGTAAATTTAAAAAAAGAGATTTCATAAAATAACAAATAAATAGATTTTTTAATCTCTTCCTAAAAGGAATCTTTTTTTAGCCCTACACCTTTACTTTCAGCACTTCTTCCCCCCTTCAAAAAATGTAAACAGCCTCATGTTTTAGGACTGGAACATCATTTATACTTCAGGCATGACTAGACACTTCTATAATTTCATAAATAACATCCAAAAGGGGCCTGATGCTGGCTGTACTGCAGCTACATCATCCCCTATGGCTTCCTGATTGATAAAAGAAGAGACAGCCTTCTTTTTATCATCCTGGATTAGTGCAAATATTGCAGCCTGGTGCATGTTGAAAACATGCCCAACCATCTGAAATCCTTGACAGTCCAATTAGGAGAACATAAAATACTCCACAGAAAAAGAAAACCATGTAAAGGTCTGGTTTGATGTCAAAGATTTGAGCTACAGCCACGCAGGACAGCGATTTCAGAAATGGAAATGGGAGAAGTTGGCTTGTTCCCTGTTCCTGTAAAGTGTTTTTCGGATTCCAAGTGAATTATTGCTAATTACTGCCATGAAGAACACAGAGAGGCAGAGCTCTCTGCCTGTGTTTAGGGAAAGCTCACTGCACTAATCCAAATGACAAATGGAAGTTTTCCACAATATTTTAGGGAGATAATTGTGCCATCTGGGAAGCCATGTCACAGCTGTAACAGAGTGAGCAGGCCCAGGATGTGCAGCAACTCCTTCTGCTCTGAATTCATTGCAGTTAATAGATTCATCTTGGAGTTTATTTATTTATTTGTTTGTTTAGAACATCCTGGGACTCGGAGCATTGTAACAGGGCTGCCTGGATATGCAGCAAATTTTTTTTTTTGGGAGCTTTTATCAGAGATATTACAGCAGAAGTGTATCAGTGCCTCTTCACGAGATCATTATCAAGGAACTACAAATTAAAATTCATTTCAGCAGAACCAGTTCCTTTATCCTGCAGCCCTGTGCTATCACCTCTCTCCCTTACAAAAAAAGGGTTTAAGAGAAGAACAGACAATATTTCCCAAATATTTAGATTTTAATATTGTGTTTGAGGTGAGACTGCACAAAAAGCTCCCATGATGGCAGGAGATGATGATAAGCAGCATTCCATGGAGGAATCTGGGGACAGGATGGCACAAACAGCACAAAGAACTCCATGTAAATGCCAAGATTAAACCCCCAGCAGCCGGGATCAATCCGTGCCCGATGACAATTTAATATCTGTGAGAGGAGGAGGATTACATCTCACACTGGGACCACAAAATTTCCATATGGGGACCTTTAAACTTCCCTTCCAACAGCTGCAGCTCATCTCCCAACGCTCCTGTTAATCCCTTTAATCCACCCTGTGCAAAGCCAAGGACCAGAGCTCCCCTTTTGCAGCAGAGGTCCTTGGAAACCTGGAGCTGCTTGGTCCCAGCACATCAACGGGTGCCTGGGGGCAGCCTCGTGCCCTCCTCCTCCAACCATCTATGGAAAAATCCTCATGGATTGGGTGGGGAGTGCTGGAAGGAGCAGTGGACAGCAGCAGAGCCCTCTGCATCCCCTCAGCCTCAGTCAGACACTCTGCAGTTGCTGCTGGGCTCACTCTGCCCCTTCCTCCCTGAGCTGGGGCCCAGCCAGCCCTCCTGGGGCTGCTCTCACCAGAGCCTTCCCCAGCTCCAGAGCCTCAGCTGGAATGATCACAGCTTGATGTGAGAGCAGAATGGAAATTTCTGATTTCCTTTGCACGCGGCTGCTGCTCCTGACAGCCTCTGGAGCTTCCAGAGGAGCTGCCCTGTCCAGGAACAGCATCTCAGGAGCTTCCAGAGGAGCTGCCCTGCCCAGAACAGCATCTCAGGAGCTTCCAGAGGAGCTGTCCTGCCCAGGAACAGCATCTCAGGGGATTCCAGAGGAGCTGCCCCGCCCAGGAACAGCATCTCAGGGGATTCCAGAGGAGGTGCCCTGCCCAGGAACAGCATCTCAGGAGCTTCCAGAGGAGCTGCCCTGCCCAGGAACAGCATCTCAGGGGCTTCCAGAGGAGCTGCCCTGCCCAGGAACAGCATCTCAGGAGCTTCCAGAGGAGCTGCCCTGCCCAGGAACAGCATCTCAGGAGCAGTCCTGCCACCCCTCCTGAGCCATGCTGAGATGCACCGGGATCACCCTTCCCTCTCAGCTCAGTGCATTTCTTCCCCTCTCTGCTCTCCCCACTCTAATCCAGGTACAAATAAAACATCCTGGAATGTGACAGCAGCAGAACAGAGCAGTGCAAGGTCTCAAACTCCAAGCCCAGCTGGAGTGACCCTCCAAGAACACAACCACAACCACGGGAGGAATATCCAAAGTGACAAGCCCACAGGAAATATGTAATTAAAGACTGGTAATTAAAAACTGGTTTACCTGGCAAAAATGTACTGCAACCTAAACAGGCAAAAGCTTTCAAAGTTATCCTGACCCTTCTTTTTTTGTCCATTTAATACTTTACCAGGGGGAAACCTCCCATTCATGCAGGGTAAGTCAGTAGATCACGTTCTTAGCTAGTCAGTGGGGATGTTTAGTGCATTTTAGAGAAAACTACACTCAGAATATCCTGCAAAAAGGGCAAATTAAGTGCCAATTTCTGCACTGACAATTTGAAAACACTGCGGTGCCAGCAGGGCTGAATTCCTGCTGGTAATTGCCTCGGTGTGATTTGTGCCAGTAGGTGCTACAGGAGGAGTATGATACTGGCAGATGATAATAATACTGCAAATTAAAAATAGAATTTGCGTCAAATTAACCTACCACTAAACTTCAGGAAATCAACAGCAGTGCACTGGGAAGGTCAGCAGCAAGACCCAAAAATCCCTGGATCCACAGCAGCTTCAGACACGTGAATTCATGTGGAAACAGCAGTGGGGAAGTTTGGCAGCAAAGATGAGCAAGGGGTCACAGAGAGAGAGAGCAGAAGTGAGATCCTGACCTGGGTAATTCCATTAACTTCAGGGAAATTGCATCATGCTCCACCAGAGATGCTGAATTTGGCACCAGTTCTGTGAAATGTACACTGAATAAATGCACAGGATTTACTGCTTGCTGCTGCCTTGGGTTTACTGCATTTTTACTGAGTTGTTGCAAAAGTCACTTTTATTTGGGTTTGGAAGCACAAGAAAATTTACAATACTGAATAGTGTTTAAGGTAAAGCAGGTTCATTAATTACTCTAAAAAGCAACCGAGTGTTTCCTAAAATATAAACCACTATCTGTATTATATACACCTATTCCTCTACTATTCCATCACGGAATTGTCTTTAAAATATAAGCAAGTCCCCCAAAATGCCACCTGAAAATCCTATTTCTCTTTGAAATCACACGGCCATGAGTGGCCATCACACTTCCCTGCTGAGGTCATTTCACACTTCCATGGGGAAATCACTTTTGGTTCACTGAGTTGTTTTTTTGGAGAAAGAGACCAAGAAATAAATATTCTGTTAAAGAGATATTCTCATCTGTGGGGTGAAATCCCTTCAGGATCATGGAATGGAAGCAGCTCCTTGCCACAGAGAGTTTGCTGTTACTCAGAAATATTTTAAAGCCTTGATCCAGACATCAGGAATATTTCCAAGATCAGTGAAGGCAGCTGGATTTGAAGCTGTACACAGAGAGGAGTTTGATTTGTGATTTCATCCAAACCAGAATGGTTTGGGATGGAGAAGACCTTAAAGCCCAAACAGCTCCTGACAGGTAACTACAAATTAAAATTCATTTCAGCAGAACCAGTTCCTTTATCCTGCAGCCCTGTGCTATCATTTCTCTCCATTAGAAAAAAGGGTTTAAGAGGTGAAGAACAGACAATATTTCCCAAATATATAGATCTCAATATTGTGTTAGAAATGAGACTGCACAAAAAGCTCCCATGATGGCAGGAGATGATGATAAGCAGCATTCCATGGAGGAATCTGTGACGGGGGAACCCCTTCCACAGACCAGGATGCTCAAAATCAGAACGTGGAGATCATAAAGAATCATTAAAAAAAAACAGAGAGCAGAGAATCACTAAAACCAAAACAAACCAGAGAAAAGCTCCAAGCCCTGCAGAGTATATTTAACAGGCAGCACCAAAACAAATTAAAAAGAAGGCTCCAAACAATGGCATCTCCTTGCAGGAGGAACGGTGACAGCTCCCCAGGATGGGAAATCGCCGTGCTGGAACAGCAGCGATTTTCAAGGAATTACTGGCGTGCTGTGTTTGGTTTGCTGTCTCCCACCTTGCGTTTCCCAGACTGTATCAAAGCACAGACTATAACAGCTCCAATTTCTCCCACAGCAGCTACACCATGTGAGAAAAATTGACAGATTAAATAGAACGTAGCTGCCAAAGCAACTGTGAACTATGGCTGCCCAAGAGGAGAAAATGATGTTCCTGAGTATCATGTTAGGAAGTGCTTTTTGTGATCAAATGCAACAGGAGTCCATTTCATTATAATGCACTTTAAAAACAGCAAAAAAAGGTAAAAAAGCACAATTTTTTCCCTCAGCATTCCTGCAGCTCACATTACCCTCCTGTCTCCTCACCTGAAGCGCACACAGAACAAACACACACATTGAATTTCTCTGGGTGCTTCTATTTTGATGAATCCTCAAGCCCAACCAGCTTCAAGAAGGCAACAAAAAACCCCCAAAAAACCAACATATCTGGCCCTAACAAAAATTGATGATGCTGTGCTAAACGAGCCCCCTCTCTGGGCTGCCGAGACGGGCGCTAACCCAGCCCCAGCCCTGGAAGTTCAGTGCTTTATCAACGCTGACATGCACATGCCTAAGTGCCACTGACATCTGCATACATGCCTTATTTATCTTGCTCTGCCTTCATTAAAAGGACAAATTGATGTCTCCAACGTTTCAAGCTCACCACAGAATTCTCCCAGGCTCAGCAGAACGTGCCCCACCGGCTGCTTCAGACGCCACGCGTGGGCTCTGGTGGGGACGCAGGAGAGGAAGAGATGAAAGGGGTTTTATGATTTGTTTAGGAAAGAAAATAAATACCTGGTCATGCCCTACACCAAGAATTCAAGATCCCAGAATGGGACAGCACAGGATCCCAGGATGGGATAGCACAGAGTCCCAGAATGGGACAGCACAGCGTCCCAGAATGGTTTGGGTTGGAAGGGGACCTTAAAGCTCATCCAGTGTCACCAATGCCATGGGCAGGGACACCTTCTGCTGTTCTAGATTGCTCCAAGCCCTGTCCAACCCGGACTGGGACACTGCCAGAGCAGCCACAGCCTCTCTGGGCAGCTCCTCACCCACCAAGGGATTTACAAAGAGGGATATGAGCACTGCATGGATATAAAACCCAGCAAAGTCAGCTGCGAACATTCACAGATCTCCCGTGCTTCACTCAATGATTTCTGCAAACCTGAAGTGGCTGCTGGAATCTGTCACCATTTCCTGCTGCCTTCAGTGCTCCAAACAAACCAGTGAAGTGGAGCTGAACCAGTCTGCACTGGGCCCAGCACTCACGCCAACATCTCTGCTAATGAGGGTGCAGCTCAATAAATGATGTTCCATGGATTTAAGGACTAAAGGAACAGCTGTACACTTGTACTCGTCTTGGTACAAATTTTCTGTTTCAAAACATAATTACAGGCCGGGGGAGTAAGGAAGATAGAATAAGAGCATGATGAACGTTACAAAAACTACCAGGAAAGCAATTATTGCCAACCAAAGTGTGCTGGATTAGCCCAGAAGCGTTTTTTTGTTGTTTTGAAGTCTCACAAGTATCTGGTGGGAGCTGAAGCATTTCCTGAGCTCAGCTGGTGTGCACGGGGGGACAGGGCAGGGTGGACACCTGGGCACAGGTAGGGAGGGATCTGTGCCCTCAGGGATGCTCCTCCTGCATCCCTCCCTGTGCTGTCTCTCCCAGGATCAGCACTGCAGACAGGCAGCGCATTTTACAGGAGGGAAATGATTTCGGATTACAGTGATCAATGCTAGAAAACACTGACCCGGGGATACAAAGCTACAGTTCATAAAATACCAGCAGAGATTATCACACTCAAAGTACTTCCATTTCACTTGTTCTGACCTTCAATTGGAGCTGATTTTTTTTTTTTTTTTCCTTTAAGCCCTTTTAAATCTCCTGTTGAAAATACCACAGTGTTGAAGACTGGCCTGCAGCAGCATTTAGAGGATTTCCCTCCTGCATGGCTCCATCCAAGGCAGGTGCTGGGATTCCTCCCACAAGGGGTGTCTGGTTCAGAGCCAAAAAGACTCTTTGAACACCCCCAGAGCAATCTCATTTCAAGACCAGCACGTGCATCCATAAAGCAAACTTCCCTCACACTGTCTCAGCTCTATTCTCCCTCTGAATAAATCCTGGAACATGGAAATGCTCTGAAGAGATGCTGCTGCTCAGCAGAATAAGGCTGGGCAGGGTTCCCAACACCAGAGGCAGAGAAGAAAGACAAAAAGGAATGGGAAATGTTAGGGAGGTCCTGCCAGTCATTTCTCTAAGAAAAAAAATAAACCCATAAAGCAGAGTCTGACAAGAACATTCAGCTGTTGTTTGGTTTCTGGGGCAATGCAGTATGCAAGTGGTCAATGGCTGCTCTTTCCTGGAGATAAATGTGCCCATAAAAGCATTTTAAATCATCGAGGACATTACTCACAGCAATGCTGAATGATGGACGTGCCACGTCCTGCCAGCAACGAGGGTGATTTCTCTGCTGAACTGCTCTGCGGAGCAGCACGAGCGCTTAAACCAAAATGAGCTCCTCACACCTACAACACTTGTGAGAAGACTCATAAAACAAGACAAGATAAACCACGTTGGAGGCGAAGGAGTTCGTGTGTGCTCACCAGGAGCGAGATGACAGATGTGTCTGTCTGCAGCCAGCCTCCTCCTCAGCCAGAAATAAAACACACAGCAAACACAGCCGGCCTGCTCGCTGCCACCCCTCATTGCTCACAGCCTCAAGGAGGGAACCCAGGTCCTTCAAACAGGCAAAAGAGCCCTAAAGCCACCGAGAAATGACTTTGCATGTTGTGTTTTTCCATGCAAATGCTCTAAATGGAGAAGATTGCCTGGAGAAAGGCAATACTGAGAGCTCTGGGCATTCCTAGGAGGGTCTTTATCCCAAACCCAGCCCCTCTCCAGCACATTTCTCTGCAGGCACATCAAAATGCCACACGAGATCATTTCATGGGTCAAATCATGCCTGGCCTCAGTTCATATTTCCCCCAACTGCCAGGCCAGGGCCACCCCTCTGCAAGAGTTAAATTCTGCTGTAATAAAAAGCAAGAAGTAATTCCCAACCCTTGGCCCAACCTTCCAGCTCAGTAAACAGCAGGGAAACTATTTAATGCAAATAAAGTCCACTTGCACTACTCCTAACCAACAAAACAATCCAGTGGAGCCTTGAACACCTCCCTCTCTTCCCCCAGGATGTTCAGTGCCACTGATTTTGCTGTTAAATGCATTATTTCTCTCCCATCCGTGGGAAAGAACAGACCAGGAAGGATTTATAAATGAATGAGGTGCTCAGTGCCTCCTCAGATGAGACCTTTAAGTCAATACAAACAAATGGCGTGGCCTTTCTGCCACTTCAGAGACAAAGAGAAACATATAAATAAATGAATACAGGTATTTTTCATCTCAGCCCTTGCCTCTCCCACCCTCCTGCCTGCTTAATTGCCTGCAGTTTGTATTTATGAGTATTTGTGGGTCAGTGGGGTTGCTCTGGTTTGCTGGAGGTGCTGCTTGTGGTGCCCCCAGTCCCTGCAGAGGCTCCTGCTGTGCCCTGGGATCTGGGCAAAAAAAAAAAAAAAAAGAACAGCAAAAAAAGTGGATTTTTCTGCTAATAATCTCCTAAAGTGCTTTCCACTCCTCATTCTGCACCCCACATGGTGAATTCACCTGAACACTCTTTATTGCTCTCCCTGTTGAGCTGCTGCTTGAGGCTGATGTGGTCTCTGAGTGGTACCCAGAGCATCCTCCAGCTGCACCTGGAAGCAGCAGGAGCACCAGGAAACCAGCCCTGAACCACTGGGGAACCCCTCTGGAACACACCATTGCAATTCTGCTCTCAGCTTCACAGGGCTCCTCAACTCCAGCAGCCCAGCCCAGAGAAAAAAGGTGTTTTAGCCCTGTAATGAAGCCCCAGGGAGTGATCATGGAACCAAAAGTTAATCCAGAATTAGTTAAATCAACGCCTTCACAAAGAAGGATGCTCCACCAATTTGAACTACAACTCAGGCACTGGTTTTGCTACCCTAAAAAAAAAATGAAGTGGCTTTCTGAAATAATGAGGTTATTGTACTTCATTAGCTGAGAAAAAATTAATTGGGTTCACAAGAAAAGCCACACTGGTAAATCCAGCTCTGCCTTTCTGATGTACAAATATTTGGGGAAAAAAAATACACTTAAGGAAGGGGACCATCATCCCTAGCAGCCAAGAGCATGAGGGGCATGTAAATAAACATGACAAGCTCAGAGTTGGGCAGGAGATGTAAAAAAGGAGGATAAATAGGGAAGGATGAACTTCTGGAGCAGAAAACCAGAAAAAACTTCACCCCCCAAAAATTTGGTTTCCTGCATCCACTGCAAACTGTTCAAACGACCAAGTTTATTCTGCAAATGGAGGGGAAGGCTCTCACCTGGAAGAAATTCAACTTTTGGGATCAGATATTGTCTCCTCCCCCCATTTTGGGGACAATTAGCGCCTGTTTTGGGATTGTGATTGAAAGAGCAGGGCAAATACAAGGAGGAACTTGTGTTTGGCAAGGTGTTTGTGGGGTGGTGGTGGCTCCAGCTTTGCCCAACACCCCCCAAGCACCACGAGACATTTTGTGCCATCACCTAAAGGGTTTCACATCAGCTGGGACACTGCTCCAGGCACATAATCAAATTACTCCAGAATCACAGAGAACCAGACAGAGGTGAAGCTGTTAAAAACCACCCATCAACCCAAAGGTCAGGGCCTCTGGCAAGGAAAAAAAAAAAAGAATTCTTCCTGCAGTCCTCAAACAGATTTATCCTGGATATAAAGCAGGCCCATTTACAGCTCAGCAAAATCTGAAAACTGGTAGTAAAGCACATTACAAGCTTTCTTAATTCAATTTTCCCTGGCATTTATTGTGGTTAATAAAATACCCAAATGTCATCGAGATTTATAAAAATGTATTTATGGGTTAATAAATGCGTAAAATGGATTATTCAGAAAAAAAAAACATCTTACAGAGAGCCTGGCGTCCTAAATGGATACAGATTTGGGGTTTGCTGCCTGTCAGAGGGGTAATTAGTGCTTATTTACACTGATTTTCCTTCCCTGTGAAAATGCAGCCCTGCTTTCAGGGTTCAGGCTCGGTGTTGTCTCCACTGTGAACTTTTATGCACCAAAAAGAAAGAACGAAGGCTCCTCCAAAGATCCTTGGCAGCAGATTCTTTTGGGAGTACAACCCTGCTACTCGCCAAAATAAAGATCATAAATACCAAAATTCAGAGTGAAGATTTGCCTGGGCTGGAATGGTGATAAACAGGGGAAAGAGGCTCTGGTTTGAGTTCAAGAAAATAACTTTAAATAAGAAAAATACACATGAAAGCATGCTGGAGCAAGCCTGGAAGCACTGATGGGAGTGACAGTCTGTGTTTCTACATTTTTATGAAGTATTTCCAGTGAGTGACTCAGATTTTTTTGCTAAATAGGCACAGAATTTAAACTATTTATTGGCTTTTTCCAGCTGTGTCAAGCAACTCCTTTGGATGGTTCAGTGTTGAGCCTTTGTGCACATAAACACACAAAAACCTGGATTATTTCCTCTCCTCACCCCTTAACATGCTGGATGACAAATATTCTCTGCTATCTGAGCAAAACTCTAAGTATAGAGAGAAAAAAATGAAAATAATACAGAAATATAAAATACACACATAAAAATACACATTATATATAGAGAAATACAGATATTTCTGTATTATGTATAAACACATAAAAATATGTATTTCTATACATATATACAAAAATATATACGTAGAGAAAAAAACCACAAACCTATACTCATCCCAAGAAAGTTTTGTGCTTTTTGCCCCATTTTTAACAAACCCTCCTGAAAAAGTCCCATCAAATATTCAGTTTTCTCTCCCTGCTCTTCATTCTGAATATTTCAAGTTCAGCCTTTTCCTTGCTGTTTCCAGATCTTGGTCTTACCCCGAGCCAGAACTTCCTTGGAATAAACTTGAATGTGCTTTAATCACATCCCTGCTAATGCTGGGGATTGGCAACGCTCTGGTTTTAACAACTGCTCCAAGGTTGAGTGTAACCAAAGCTTTTACTTGTAATTACTGCTCTGAGCTGAATTCTGGTACAATCCCATTTATATCCAAATGATTTGTAATGAGCGTTGGGCTGGACCAGACTGGAGGGCTACAGGTTTAAAAGAAAATGGATTAATATTTTATTTTCAAGCCATTTTCAATCCATTTCTGTAACTAACAAAGAAACAACAAAAACAACAAAAAAATAACCCCACACAAAGCAGTTGCTACGATAATTGACTAAAAAGGGGATTTTCTAACTCACGGAGCACTGCAGGAAGTTTTTTTTTGTTCATTAGAGCACGAGTGCAGCAGAGATTTATGGACACAAATAGAGATAATTTCAGGAAGAGCAGAGAGAGGGATGCACACACACAAATAACATAAAACACAGCAACTTATGGGACGTGCTGAGCCTTTTAAGCACCGAGAGGACGAACATTTCGAGGCACTCATCCCTTCTAAAAGGTATTTAATAGAATGGAAAAGCCTCACGTTTCCCAGAAAGCTTTCATGTACAGCTCATCATTTTTACACAAACGCTTTCTGAGCCTTCCCTAATACAGTAAGTTATAAAAATTCTTGGCAATGTCACTCTCATTCCAGGAGCTGCCATTTTTTTAATTGACACTTCTGCGTTAGACAAGTAAAGGACACCGCTTTCCTTTCCTTTTTTTTTTTTTTATTTTTTAATACCTTCATTTCCCTTAAAACTTATCAGGGAATTACAGACACTTCCAGGCATTAGTCTTAAAAGACATTAGGCAAAGAAACATTTCAGGCCCTTAATGCCATGAGTTTTAGCAGTCACTGAGCTTTCCCAAAGCCAAAATAAACCTCAAAGTGTCCTGTTTTAACTTGCAACCCAAATATTACAACGAGGCCAGTGGGGAATTTTGCTTCTTTCATCAAAGCTCCAGTCCATGAACACAGCCCCAAATTATCAGTCAGGGGAAATATCCAGTCCTGGGGAGCCCAACACTATTTCTGGTGAAACAGAATAGAGACAGAATAATAACTGCATTATTCCAGAAATTTTATTATTTCTGTTCAGGACTGAAAACTTCCACTTCCTTTCAAAACCTCACAAGACGCAGAAACATCCTGGTGGTGCCAAATATCTTTTTTCCAAACTAAAATGGAGATTGCTGGGATGAGCAATGACCACCACTCCCACACCTTTTACCACAGCCAGCACAATTATTTCAATTATTATTATTATTATTTTTAGAAACATTTCCCCACAGTGCCACAGAGATGTGGGGGTGAGAGCCTCAGAGGGTCACTCCTGACCTTTAATTTTTTTGGGATTTTGAGCCCCGAAATTTTTAGCTTCCATTTCCTCCATCTGCAGTCCCACTCTTTAATTAGCTTTAATTATGATTTGCATCATTAGCTTTTGGTCTCATCCCTGGGTGCTCCCCCATCCCTTGGGGCTGATGGCAGCAGGGAAGGGGAGATTCACTCCAGAAGAACTCCCAGGAAATGTCACAGCCACAAAAATGTCACTGTCAGAAAAAGTTAAGGTTTACTCAAAGCCCTTTTTGAGACAAAAAAAAAAAAGTGAGACTGGAGATTCCAAACTTTTCTTGGCAGCTTCTGGGCCTTTTAAGTGACAGCTTTTCTAAGGCAGTCAAACAAGAAAGTGCTCGCTGCAGCCTCCCTCTCTCTGCGCAACGTTTTGCCTCCAGACTGAATTAAATATTCTGCAAACTCTACTCTTTTTGGAATGGCTTTCAAGAAAAAGGGGTAAATTTTTAGATGATCCAATTAATTTAGTCAGAAAGTGGCTATCCTAATTAATCCTGCATGATTCAAAGACTATTTATGCAGTACAGCTGCAAGCACACAAAAATGTATTTATCCTAAAAAAAAAAAAAACAACCCTTACAAAATAAAGTTTCCTGTCTTGATCCAAAGTCCATTTGACCCGCTGGAAAAATACCACCAATTTGGAAGGAGGTTTTTAGAGCAATTTGCATTATTTTTAGGAAAGATTATCTTAAAGCCAAGATTCTGAAAGACTCTTCAGAAGTCTAAAGCACCACTCGAGACCAAGTCACAAAAGCTTTCTGCAGACAAAATTCTCATTACAATCAGCAGGGGTCTGCTCTCCTAATGAATATTTGAGTGAGCTGATTGGAGTGCTCAGCTTTTGGAGGTGGCTGGTGCACAAGATCTTCTTGACTCGATGATTTCCCTGCAATACACAGCACCGATCTCTCGGAAAACAGCAATTGTGGCAGGGCTGAAAAGGGTGGAAATGGGTGAAGTTCTACCCAGAGCAGCTCTCTGAAGTACAAATTGTTCCTACTTCAATGACACCGGCTCGAAGCTCCCATCAAATAAATGATCCAACTGTTCTAACTCCTTCAAGTAACGCAGAGAGGCTGGAATTCTTCCCCTCTTGTGCAAATAAACTCGGAGGAAAAAAGAAATTAAGGAGTTCTTGTCCTCTTCAAAGCTGCCTGGATTCACAGCGTGATAAAGTCGCGAACTTGGCGACATCCAGAGCGGCACTAAGGGAAGCGGAGTTACAGTTTGTGATAACCACACCCCACAAGGGAAGTTCTTCACCGTTCCTGTCATTCTCAGTGGATCTCCACATCCAAACCCTGGGTTTTGATGAATAAAGGGCGAATTGCAGCTGTCCAATGACAGCATTTATGTTCATGCGCCACCCCGAATCCTCGGCACATAAAGCAACGGCACTGAACATCAGCACCACGGGTTTTATTGGTTCCAACAAGGCACTGAACTGGTTTAGGGAGATTTTAGGAGCTTTCAGACACCTGCACTTCAGCAGTGGGACTTTGTGTCACTCCCTCCACCCCCGTGGAGTTGGAGCAGTGTGAAAAAGTGGGGTCAGATGTTCCTAACAGGTTTTAACCCCACACAAACCCTAGTGGATGCTCCACAGGCATCATCCCCCTCATCCCAATTCCTGCTGAGTTGTTCCAGCCCTGGCGCTCTGGAATTGGCCACCTCCCAACACAAAGCACCAGAGGAACTTCTCCATGGGATATTCCAAGTGGCACAGGGTGGATTCTGAGTCGTTCCATCCCATCCTTCTACACCCCAGAGCTCCACAATCATCCAGTTTTACCACCAAAGCCAACTCAAAATGCTTCTGTCTCCTCTTCCCCTCTTCATTCTTCTTCCCCACATTCCAGTTTATATCCTGTTCTCCTATAGCTGCTTTTGCTGGGTTGTTTCATCAAGTGGATCAGTAAAAACAACATTTCTCTGATTATATTTATTTAGTTTTACTTATTTAAATAAGTTGCTTCTCCAGAAAGGTCACTTACTCTTATTTCTCCTTTTTTTCCCCCATGAAACAAAATATTTTAGTACATTCTTCTATTTAAACAAGCACAGTGGATTAATTAATGTATTTAGTCTCTGGAAAGCTTCTAAGTTCTGTCTAGCAGAAAGTGGCCATGAAATTTTCTAGTTTTTTTCCCTGTAATTAGGCATAATAATTAGCACAATAATGCCCTTGTTAGCATCCCTAATTATATGCAACTAGTGCATCAATAGCTCCTAGAAGGAAGCTGGGTACCTTTTTCCCATCTCCTGTGGGCACAGCAAACCAGGATCCTGCGCTGAGCAAGGACAGGCTGAGGAGCCAGAAATCAAACACAGCAAAACTCCTCAGTCTGAAACAGCCCCGACATCAAAACCGCTCCTTGGAAAAGTCATAAAATAGCTCCCAGCCAGCCCAAAAAAAAAAAAAAAANNNAAAACCCCAGCAACCCCAAAAAAAAAAAAAAAAAAATTCAATAAACCCTCTACATCAAAAGCAGCACCAGGTTCTCCCAGCACTCGAATTTTGCCACTTGTTCTTCTGGACTCATTAATCAGCTCCGGCCGCGGCTCTGACGACATCAACTCAGGGACCTCTTACATTTTTACATTTTCAGCATGTCCTGCCCTGTCACCAAGCTGCTCAGGTTAGCTCTGCTGGGAGGCTGGCTCGTTCCAGGAATAGAAATTAATTAATCAGTGTATTTCCCGCCCCCGTGCCAGGAAAAACATCCCTGATTAAAACGAAGTTTTCACAATCACCGCCGACACCGCTATTGATTAAATGGAAGCCTTGTGAGCGCTTACTCATTTTAGAGGTGGATTTATTTTGTTCTTCTCCAGCTCCTTTGTTTTAATTAAGGGGTGTATTCTAGACATGCTATTATTATACATTGAGAACACCTCTGTGAGCCTAAACTATCTTTGTGGGGAAAAAGAGAGCTCAGAGATGATGGAAGCATTAATTCCCCAGTTAAAATCACTCTAGAGAACAGCATGCCTTGGAGGCAGACACTGAAACTTGGTGTGGAAGCTCCAAATCCACCTACAACTCTGCTTCCAGACAGAAAAAAATGCTTCAAACATTGAGGAGTTGGGGCACCCCAAATAAATCCCAGCGAGACTGCAAAGCTGGCAGATTTCACATCTTGCTTGGTTGTTGTCACTTAAATGGAAATAAAGAAAGGAACAACCTCCTGGTCCCAGCCTCCATTAGCAGTCATCCTCATACCTTGGTACACTATGGATATGTAAATTCCATGTTATCCTTTCCACATTCCACAGGGACAGGATGTCACACTTGCCCCTGCACATCTCACTGCTTTTGTATCTTTATGGAGACAAATGTTCACCAATTCCTTTTGAAAACGCAAGATATTAATCCTCACACATTCCATTACAATGGAAATCATGCTAAATTAGCCCAGTAATTACAAATTGTGAATTATCCGGTCAGGTCTGATAGATGAGAGCTTGAAACACTCTTGACCTTAAATACCTCATCTATTTCTCAGTATTTTACTCATAGTACAATTGCATGGAATCCTCTGGGAAGAAGATTCCTATGACTGTACATTCTTTAGATATTTTGCCATTTTCTAACTTACCAAAAAACCACACAACCCTTCTCAAGATGTCTAGAACATTTTCAAACCTCCCTGTGCATAAATTAGTGGTGCTGCATAAGGCAGCCCTAATTTATGCACTCACTACGGACCCAATTAGTTCCCCTGTACCAGAATGCCAAACAGATTTCCTTAATAAAGCAGAACAGATCACATCTAATGTTTATAGAGAATGCAGAGCTTTAACTCTGTCACTTTGTGTCACCAGCTCCAGACTTTGAGAGAGGAATTCTGAATCAGCAGGGACACCTTCCACTGTCCCAGGCTGCTCCAAGCCCTGGTCTTGGACACTTCCAGGGATCCATGGCTGCTCTGGCCATCCTGTGCCAGGGTCTCCCCACACTCACAGGGAAGAGTTTCTTCCCAATATCCAATTTAAATCTCTCCCACAAGAAATTCTTCTCAATTTAAATGTGAGGTTCTGTGCTCTCACCCTCCTCCTGCCCAGAGCAGCCCCTCTGCAGGCAGGAGGTGATAACCTGGTATCACACAGCTGTCAGGGACTCAATATCTTGATTATTCTCTTGTTCATATTTTCATCTCTCCCAGCCCAGCTGGTTTCATTCCTTGGTGAAGGCTGAGCCATGCCTGAGTGCTCACAAGCTGAGGCTCCACCAAGGGAGCTGAGAGTGACGTGGTGAACTGGCAGAAAAAACAACCCAAAAGCGCTGATGACGTTTGTGCCTTTGATATTCCTCACTCGTGTTGGGAACAGAAACCCTGCCAGACATCTCTGTGCTGTGGTGGTTCTGCTTCAGCCCCTCTCCCTGCATTTGTGCCATCTCCCATGTAGTTGTTTTGCCAATTTTTGGCTGCCCCAGGTGCTGAGAGCATCACGGAGGGCAGCAGGGACCACATCGAGTTGGTCAAACCCTGGGAAGGATTAACCGTGCTTAGGTTTGCATGGTTAAATCTTCACCAAAATATTGACATCAAGCAGAGCTCTGGAGATAGCCAAGATCAGGGTGAACCAGCTTTTGTCTGTGAAGTGGAGCATGAACTGATAAAGAAATCCAGTGAAATGGGAACTGCTTCCCTGCATCCTCTGTGGGAAGAATAATTTAAGATGCTGCTGTCCCACGGGAAAAATACTCATGGGGGCTGTGGGCAAAGCCAGGTCTGACATGCAGTGGCAGGACAAGGCAAATAATTTTTTACCTTTCAGGCATTTATTTCAAGCAGATTGATCAAAATGAGCCATTTTGGTTTTCATGGATACCTAAATTACTTTAACTCTTTTACCTCTATTCAAGACTGTGATAATAAGTTAAATTCATGTAAACATTTTACAGCAGAATAGCAAAAAAAACCCCAAAACCCACATTATTTTTATGGCTCTAAAGAGAATCCTATCCCACCAGAAATGATGCAAAATGATCCACCTGCAATAGAGTTGACCCAATGAGTGCTCACATTTTGCATCCCAAAAATCCCCTCCAGCCCCAACTGATGCAAAATCCTGGATAAAAACCAGGCATGTTTTTGCCCAGGTAAGTTCTGGTTTAGGTGTAAACTCTGCAATGAAGTTTGGCATTCTTTAAGCAGAGGGCAGTATTACATCAGGAAATGGTTATTAGAGTTACCTGCTCCACAGCATGTGAGATTACAGCAGTGCAATTGAACAGACATATTCCAGGTAACTGATTTTATGGATATATAAAGTTTCAGAAAGTACAGCTATATTCAATTATGACAGAAAATTATATACAGGGGAGCACTGCAGCCTCCTCCTACACTTTGCTAAGAATAAAAAGAAAAAAAAAAATCTTCTTGTCAATGTATTGTTTTAACCCCAGAGGGTTTTCCCTTCTCTCCTCAAATTAGCAGTTCATGAAATACGAATATATCACCTACTCTGTCCATCCATCCTTTAAATCCACATGTCCTCCCATCCCTCCTGGACCATCCTCTAACAGGAATAACTCCTCTGAGTATCCTTTGGTCCTTCTGGCTCCTGCAATCCCCAATCCTGCTGCTGCTGCCCCTCATAATGGCAAAGTGGGAGCTGAAAACTCAGCCAGGAGATTAAAAATTCCCCAGCAAAGGCTCAGCCTCAGAACTTTTCCCTCCTGCTTTGACATTTGTGTAACATTCAGAGGCCTCTTGCTCACACAGAGATGTTCCTCTCCTCCAGCCAAGCCCTTCAGATGGCAAGAATTATCTATTCCTCACTGACATCTTCCACTAAATGGAACATTTAATTAATTTGGTCCGAGGCCAGTCTGATCCCTTTTTGCTCGCATGAAGACGAGCACGACTTGAAACTCCCTGGCACCGTTTCTTCTCCTCCTCCTCCCCCTCAAAAGGAACTTTAGTTGTTTACAGAATAGATACAAGAAAATCCAAGCTGGTACAGTGACACATCATTAGTTAAAAATACACCACAGCATAAAGAGCTTTAGTGCCGAGAGCGCGTCGGAATGTGGAATTACACCAAAATGGCTCGGGAAGGAAAATGAAAGTCATCTGGAAAGTGGTGATTTCTCCTGCTACAGGCTGGAACAGAACAAAAAAAAACACTGCAAGCACTTTGTGTTACTGCAGAAAGCCAACTTTAGTGCAATTAACCAAGTTGAAAATAGGGTATAAAGAGTTATAAAAATGCTTGAAATGTATTAGCATCTCTAGAATGCAGATGGTAAACAGAGGGCATGAGGAAAGGAGGGAAGGTGTCAAAAGCAAACCCAAAGTGCAGCTCCCTGGCCAGAGCCAGCAGAACCTGCAAGGATAATTTGTGATTTGCAGCGCTTGCAGGAAGCTCTGAAGAGAGATGGAAATGCAGCAGAGAGGAGAGGAGCTCGTGGGGAGATTCCTGTGCAAAGCCCAAAGCCAGCGAGCCCCACGTTGAGCCTGAGAGGCACCAAGAGCTGGGACTGCACACAGGGAGCCAGGCTGAGCCCAGCTCCACAGCTCAGCTCCAAACCACAGCAAATTCCAGAGCTGAGAGCTCCCTGTGAGAGAGAAGCAGCTCAGCTCCTGCCTGAGGTTGGTGCTGATGCTGCCTCACAGCCCCAGGCTGCTGGGGAGAGCCCAGGTTCACATCTCAGAGCAGAAATATGGGCAGAGACCCTCAGAAATCAACCACTCACACCTTGGTTTGAAACAAAAGTTCAGACTGAAATAATTAATTGAAAAGCAGCAGTGAAATGTACTCAGGTAACAGCATCTGTACAACACTTGCAGAAAGGTTTGGGTTGGGAGGGACCTCAAAGCCCACCCAGTGCCACCCCTGCCATGGGCAGGGACACCTCCCACTGTCCCAGGCTGCTCCAAACCCCATCCAACCTCTCCTCAGACACTTAAAAGGATCCAGGGGCAGACACATTTCACAATGCCAGGGCCTCACCATCCTCACAGAGAAGAATTTCTCCCTAATTGCCCCATCTTCCACCTTGAGGCAGCCCCAAGCACATCCAAGGCATTTGGAAAGCTGAAGATCAGACAGCTTAAGATCCTGAGGCATAAGAAGAAATGATGAGCAATACATTCCTGTAGCTGCACTAAAAATAATTACCAACATGAAACTGTCAATAGTGGGGGCTCGAGTTCCAGGGGTGTAACAAAACACAACCCACTGCAGCTTCACCAAGAGTAGGTGAGAGAGATGCTCTAGTGACATTTTAAAGGGAGGAAAAAACCAGAGGTACTCTAATCATCATCCTCTGACGAGGTGTTTTAATTGTAGGATAACAGACTGTGGCAAAACCTAAATAAAAACAAAGAAAATCAGGACACATCTGTTCAGCATGAAAACATTTTTTTCTTCCCCCGTCTGCTTCCTGTGGAAGAAAAAAAAGACTTCAAGGACTGTGCTGAAGATAAGATCTCCTGTATCAAAGCAGGTGATACAGTAGAATTGTGATAATTCTTGTGGAATGAGAGGAACGAAGATAAAGAGGAAAATGAGGAAATAAGAGATCTTTGAACTGCTTTGAAGCGGGGCACCAAAAAGCTGATCCAAATTCCCATTAACTTCAGCAGTGCATGAAATGCAGTTTGCTGCCTGCATGGCTCCATGTTCTGGAAACTCCAATAACGGGCAGTTAAACCCTGGAAATGCACGGATGACAGGCAGGGACATGCTCAGAGCTGGCAGTGAGTCAGCAGCTCAGAGGAAAACACAGATCTGAGAGGAACAGGGGAAGAACTGATGGCCAGGAGCTGTTTGGTGCGAGGAGGAATGGAAACAGCGGCTGTGAGACCAAAGTGATAACTCCTAAAAGATTTAGAGGTGGCGAGGGAGGTGAAGTGTTGGCAAAAGAGCAGAAGGAATTACAGGCTGGAGACAAAAAGTGAGTCACGTTCCAGTCCCTTCTCCGTGCCACACGGTGCATTGAGGACAGCTGCCACTCCATAAATCCTAAAATAACGTTTCACCAGGAAACTCTGAGCTGGGCAACTGCACTGCATCACCTCCACAGACCCCTTCAATAAAATGCAACAAACCCCACCAGGATTTGCAACATGGTACAGGCAGATCGATCATTTAAAAAGAGCATTTAGAGAGATCAAACAAAATGTGTATTTCCAGGTAAGGAGATAAAGATGTTGTTCTGAAAATGGTATAAACAAGAACAATGATCAGTTTGAATGAATGAAACAAACCAAAACCATCTTGTTTTCCTTCTCAACAAGGACAGCTGTGATCCTGAGAAAACAAGACTCAAAATCCAAAGGAAAGAAGTCCAAAACTGACCCTAAGGAATATTTCTCCTGCCTTCAGTTGGCAGATGGAGCCCTTGAAGCAATGAATCCATTTGCCAAACACATCCAGGGGGGACAAGGGATGAAAATTTGCACCCAAGACCAACATAAAGACAGAGAAACATTTCTTGAGTGACTCACACTCCAATGCCTTTATGCACAATCACATCTATAATATTGTTATTGATAATTAAAAGGGTGACAAAATCAGTTGTAGCAAAGATTAGACTAAATATATTCATCTGAATTATAGATTTCCTGAAGAACCTTTGTTTCTGTTTATTTTGAGGCATCAAATCTTTTTAAAAATGAGCAGTAAAACCCAAGTGTGCCACAGTGAACCATGAGGGGTTGGCAGCATCAGGGGTTTCACCCAGACATTCCTTTAGTTTGGGGTTTCCTAATTTCCAGCCACAATTCCAGCACCCAAACAAACCTTTATGTTTGCCAATTTAGCTTTTTATTTTTGCCTTTTGATTATGAGGGTTAAAAGGGGCACGAGAGCTGCACGGTCAGGACACCTCATTTCCATCTGTAAAGTAAATGTTTAATATTCCAGGAGTCAGAAATTAATTTCCTAAATGTTAATTGATGCCATTTCAAATCGCTGAGGGCGCATTGAAGGCATTTCAAATGATTAACACGAGATTTGATGGCAAAGAAACCATTTCAGGAGTGGCCAGAGCCACAGCCATTCCTCCTGCCCCACCTGCAGCAAGAAACTCACTGAAAGCCAAGTGAAAGGGTGGAACTTAACCTGATTAAAATCCAACCACCTCCAGCCTGATTTTGTGTCCTCCACCAGAGGACAGAGATGCTTTTGGGGGTGTTTTGGGCTTTTTTTTTTGGATTTACACCATGGACAGCACTGATGACACAAGCGGAGGCTGTTCAATCCGCTCAGCCCCTCACGAGCACATCCTTCAATAACTAAAATGACTAAACAACCCAAATAATTGAAAGAAAAAGCAATCAAAAAAACCCCTTAATTGATTTACAGCCCCACAGCCCCAGCAGCATCCCACAGGGTGCTCCTCTTCCATCCTCACAGGATAAACCACAACTCAGACAATCCGTGAAAAAGTGTCAGAGCTCCTGGAGAGCGAGCAGCACTCCAAACTCCGAGGTGTTCTGGGGAAAACTCAGAGTCTGGGAGGAGATGGGGACTCTCCTGGCTGCAGCACTGCCACTCCAGCAGCTTTCAGGAGCTCTACACTCACTCGAGCAGCCCTCGAGGCAGCAGCCGCCACCACCAGATCCGGGATGACGGATGTTCCGTCTCCGACTGCAAATCCCACTGTGATTTTAATTGAATCCCAGCAGCTATTTTATTTATTTATTTATTTTCTTTCCTCCCAGAGCCTCTCCACTCTCTGTTTCCTCCCAGTGATTCAGCAGTTTGTTCCTCACCACGCTAATCCCTCCATAAGAAAGTTTCTCAGCGCTTTTGAGCAGTGCTTGTGACAGCAGCTGCCCATATCGCTGGTGTTTGGGGCTTTTTAAAAATTATTAAATAGGAATTTATCTCAGCCATGCTTTGGCTCTCAGGCTCCACCACTTTTCCACCTATGAGTCCTCATACTGATCCATTCTCTCAGCTCAGATGATGACAGCGTTGCAGGGATTAAAAAAAGGGGACAGAAAAATGGAAAGCTGGAGCCCAGAGGATCAGAAACAGACAGGGACACCTGGAACCTAAACCAGCTGTGAAATGCTCTTCAGAATATTTGGAAAATAGATATTTTGCTATTTGCAGGGGACTCCACAGGACTGCCAGCTGCCTGTTTGAGTTACCCACTTAAGAGGTGCAGAAATTTATTTAATAGGAGGAAAAAAAATAGGGAAAACAAACTGCCAGGACCCACCTGTGCCAGCACTCCCAGCACCTCCTATCATCCAACACCACCTTGGAATCCAGGCTGACACATCTTGACCCAGCTATTTAGGCAGAGGCTTAAAACTCAGTCTAGTGACTCCTTCTTGTAGTAATGAACAGTTTAAAAACACCCTAATTGCTTCTGACCATAATCATCCAACAGCCATGAGCTGTTTATCTCAGAAAAATTAATCCTCAAAGGGTGACCCTCATGTCCACAACGTGCTCTCAGTCAGCGAGGGTGATTGATAAGTTATTCCAGCCAGAACCACTGGCAGTGGCATTTTATCATCAAAGCTCCTTTGCCCTTAATCAAAGGCTAATTCAACATGAAATCCTTAAGTATGGGCTGCACCACGAGATAAAGTTAGCAACCTTGAAAAGGCTGGGAAATGGCAATTTGCACACACAAACACGAGATTGAGAGCTCCCATCATAACCTGCCTCATCAATCACCAGCAGCAGTGGCTTCCACAGCACCATTTCCAGAGTATATTAAACTTCACGACATCTTAACCTTCTTGTAAGGCCACAATAATCTCTTTTACAATATCAAACAAGTGCAGAAGGGCAGCCTTGCTTTGTGCCAAAGGATTCCTCGTGTTGGATTTCGGAATTTACAGCCTTGCTGCCTTCCCAGACGCTCCTTGGTGCCATTTCAGCCCCATATTCCCACTCAGGGAACAGAGACAACACATCTCACACATATTCTGAAAGAAAATACTCTGGAATGCTGGAGTGAGGCACATCCCTTGAGCTACCACCTGGAAATTACCTGTTCTTCCAAAATCTCTTTGCAAGGAAAGGATCTGGCCAGGCACCTGTGAGTGAACACAGCTTTATCCCAAGTTTTGTTCAAGTATTTATCATGATCTCAGGGTGAAAAATCAAGTTGTGAGGACTCCATCATAAACATTACTCAAGTTTAAAATAAAGAGAAAAAACCAAACCCAAATACTCCAAATCTCAAGCAAAATGCAAACTCTGCAATAATTAATCACAATCAGGGTTCTATCAACAAGTTGCCATTTCACTCTGCTGCAAAGTCAGGATGTTCTCTGCCAGCCTCAAATTCCCGGCTCATCCTCTAAAAACCACAACTTAATCCACCATGAAGTGGCAGTTTTGGTGATTCCAGTTTATCAAATGACTTTAGAACAACTGACTGTTTTAATTTTGGAGGGGTTTTGGGTGGCACAAGGATAAGGGGGGAAGGAAACATCCAAGGAAAGGGATGGCAGAGAGGGCACAGAAGGTGAAAAGCAAGAAAAGGCCATCAGGATGGAAGAGGGGGGATAATAAAAAGGAAGAGAAAGGACACAGATTTTCAGAGGATTAGAAAGGAGTAGGAGGACATGGTGTCAGACACGTGTGACAATGAGGAGCCAGGGAAGGAGGACACTCCCAGGGGAGCAGAAAGAAGCCTGGAGATCACAAACAACCCTTGTCCTTGAAGGAGGGTTGTAAAAACGGCCAGTTGGAGGCAGTTCAGTGTCCATCAGAGCAATCCTCTCACACACTGACCCCCAGCACTTCCAGCTGAGCCTGCTCCCACCTGGAATGAGCAGCAGGACCAAGAGCCAGACACACTCACACAGCAGGCAAAGGGGAAGCTGCCAGTGCACAAAACCAGTCCCACTCTTGTCCAACCATGCCCTGAAACCAGCTGCTTTTCACACTCTGCTCCTCAGAATCTCCTTCTCCAGAGCTCTCAGCCAGCCCATTCGGGTTTAGGACATTCCTCCAGCACGACTGTGCATTGGCTGCTGGTAATGATTGTAATTAAAATTGCACTCTGAGCCTGGTTGTGGGACACAAAGCACAGATGCTCTAAGAGGACTGCTGGCCTGTCACTGTTTTAATTAGCTTGACAGGTAATCAAGTAGAATTTTGTAATTACACCACTACAAAGCACAAATGTTTCCTTTCAAATCCCTGCTTTCTGGAGTCACTTTGGTCAAGCACAGCCAGATTTGAGCCTCAGGACCAGAAGCAAAAACCCAAACTTGGCTTTTTCAGGGCCTGGCTTCGACCCAGCAATGCCCATGTGCTGCTGAGGAGAGTGGGAGAGAAACTCCTGCCCTCCCCCAGAGATGAAAGATGAATACAAGCTGGATCTGCAGTCCCCAAATGTGTCATTTTGGCAAGTACAGCAGAGTGTGTGACCACTCTCCCCTCAAAACCACGCTGTGCTTGCTCTGTGAGAGCAAGACACTGGGGCAGGGCAGATTTTGGGCACACAAATTCACTGCTCAGGACAGCCCAGCAGCTTGGGTGACACAAATCCAGTTCTGCCTCGTGGTGCCATTTCCAGACCTAAACACCCCTGAGCTTTCAGTGGCTCACATTCACCAAGCACTTCCTCACATCAGCTTTTATTTCAAATACTCCTCCACTCCCAGAGAAGCCTTTTGGGGCTACCTAAAAACAGGGGCCAGACAGAATTCAGGGAATAAAAAGTAATTCTATTTGTTGAAGGGCCTTCAGGTACATTTAGGGCAGACAAAGCCCCCCAGAGGCTGCACCCAAAAATGGACAATGGTCACGGGTTTTCACACTTTGATCAGTTTGGTTCATTTGCACATTGGGGGTTCATCTCCCAGTTACAGCTTCAGGTAATGAAGTCATTCACCCCAAGCTTTCTCCCCCCAACTCATTTTTGTTCCCATCTCTCAGGGCCTGGGGCAGTGAGGTGTCCTTGATCCCCAGGCCTGGAGAGGAATTGCTGTGTCTGCCCAAAATGGGGAAGCAGCAGCTCCCACTGTGTGTGGAGTTTAGAGTTCCACACTAAAGAACTGCAGGGTTACAAATACACGAAAAAATATAAAAGCATCACCTGAGGCATCACCAGAATGGAAGCTTTTAACCCAAATTCCAGTCACATCCTCACCAATAAGGAGTGTTTGCCCAAGAGTTAAAGGCTCTGTAAACAGAAAGCAATTTCCATCCTCCTGTCTGGGGTGGTGTCAGCATTTGCAAACCATTACCAGCGTGCCCAGAACTGTCTGCTCCAGTCCTCCACACCTCCTATCAAACTGGCATTTAAGGATTTGGAATGCAGAACACAAGGCTGCAGCCTAAAAATAATATCCTGAGATTTGATCCTGCACTTCTTATTCAGGCTCAATTAATCAAGGTTGCCTAACTCTTCACAAGTACTTTTCATCAGCAGATTGAAAACACTTCCCACATGAAATGGGGATCAGCAGCTCCTTTTTCCTGTGGGGAACCTGAAAATGAGATTTCACCTGAGAAGGAGCTCTGAGGCTAATTTAGGAGTACTGTCCAAAGGGATGAACAGTCCATTATTCAAAGTTATCTTTTATATTAAGAAATAAGCTTTTCCTTTCAGGCCACTAGAAAGACTAGAAAGTGATCTATAGCAGGATTTATCGTGCTGTCTTTGAAAAACCTCACACCAAGATAGCACATTCCCAAAGAGCCAGGCTGAATGAGAATATTTACTTGATCTCCCATCTTCAGTTTTCACTGTGAACACCACCCAGGACTACGGAAAAACTCCCAAGAATTGAGAAGTTAAATATTTTTGTCAGAAACCATCTGTAGTCTCTCTGAACAGATACAGTAATAACATCTAAAACTAAGACAACATTTCTTTCTCAAACAATCACAAGCTCTGAAAACATCTTGTTCTCCTTTGGAAACAACATAATTCAGACTTAAAAGCATGTTGGCTACAAACCCCTCAAGATAATTTCAGGTTCTATAGAACAAAACCCACCTCTCCACTAACAAGATTGATTCCCTTTGACATTCAAACTGAGAGGCCATTAAGAAAATTTGAGTTTCAGAAACACCACAGGTTGTTTTTTTTTTTGACAAATTCAATTGCAGAGTCAATCATTCAATGATTAATTAAACACCAATTCTGCAAATCTCTTGACAAGAACAATAAGCCTAACCAGCAAAAAAAATAAACTAACAACCCTGAAACATTATTGTTAACAAGATATCAATATCCTTCTGAAAAAGATGCATTCTATAACTTCCATACATCCTGGTAAATATATATCATTTACAATTTTCTGTTTGCAGCAATAGCTGAGGGCATTATTACATCCCACATTTTCCATAAACCTTCCAATGCAGAATTGCATAAATGTAACATGTAAGAACTTAAATACAGATTTATATATTCTTTTACAAAAAGGAACTCAAAACCCCCAGTCAGGGCACAGAGAAACTCCAGGGCAAATTCTTTAAAGCACAAACAACATTCATTGCAATGATGTTAAAAATAAAAAGAAATTAACACCAACACATCAGAATTAGGATGAAAGAATTCTTACCTTCTCCAGTGCATGATATGGAGCCTTCAGTCAAATTTCCAATACCTGAAAGAAGAAATTCAAATGGAACCTTGGTTATACTGATATTTTAAGGGACTAAATTAATTCTTCTTGTTGTTAATTTGTTTTGCAGAGAAAGAGGCTGCCTTGGGTTGTTTTTATTTGCTGTTTTCCAAGTGCCACGAGACAACAGCAGTAACCTGCTCAGATCCTTTTCCACTGCTTGGTGCAGTTCCCCCCAATCCATGAGGTCTCTTCTCCAAAACCCCCAGCCTTGCTCACTGTCCTGGGCTTCAACCTTCCCACCTGGGATGACTCAAACCTTGATTTTTCCACCTCTGACATCACTAAAGGCTGCAACTCTTCCCCTGATAACTCAGCACGGCTCTCAGCTGAGAACAAACCACCCCAAATCCCACAAAAAAGGCTGAAGCAGAGCTATTTCCCATTAGATCATCCAAACCACATGCTAATAAAATTAGGAAAAAAAAAAAAAAAAAAGGAAAAAACCCAGGAAACTTCTTCAATACATGCTTCAAACCTAAAGCTTCACATGCTTGGTGGCTGGGTGTGGGTCACAGAGAGAACAGACAGCAAATGGAGATGATGTTGATGAAACTAGAATTCAGCAGGCACCAGAAATGCAGAAAAAATGATATAAGGAAATAGAAGTGGGGTTTTTTTTGCACTGTGAACACATCCCAGATAGGAGAGGCACAAAAAGAAGCCTGAAGATAAGCACCCATGCCCTGGGTTGCAGCTTGAATTCCAATTTGATATGAGGAAGTCGCAACCAAGAGGACACCCCTGCTCCTGTCATGGGGTTGCTACTGAAGTCCCTGAAAATGAGATATTGAGAAGAAATTCCTCCCTGGGAGGGGCTGGGATGGAATTCCCAGTGAGGCTGTGGCTGCCCCTGGATCCCTGGAAGTGTCCAAGGCTGGGTTGGATGCGGATTGGAGCAGCCTGGGACAGTGGAAGGTGTCCCTGCCATGGCAGGGGCGTGATGGGATTTAAAATCCCTTCCAACCCCAAACCTTTTTTTGGTTTAAAAAGAATATATGTAAAGCTGCTACAGCACATTCTGCACTGGGGAATTGCACCCCTGGCAGTCCAAAGGGGTATTTTGCCTTCATTTACCATGGATGCACCACTCCCACCCCTCAGCAGCTTTCAGCAAGGACGTGGTGACACCTCCCAACCTCAGAGCCCCACCCATGGACCAGCTCCTTGGAGCTTGCACAGCTCTGTTTTCCACCTGGATTTATTGGAGTTCAGGAGACCTGGAGGGGAGCAGGTGGGCTCCAGCATCATCCCCAAGCCTGGGAAAGCTTTCCCATGAGAAACAGGCTGGAGGCAGGCAGAGCCAGATGGAGCCCACCAAAGTGAGCACAGCGCCGGGGAGAGCGGGTAAATATTTGACATTCGGAGCTACGCTAATTAGACGTGGAGAAGAAACGAGAGGTTTTGCACCAATCAAAATATTACTCTGTTTACTGTAACTGTTCAACTCATCACTTCACTCAGGGAAAGTTTGGGAGAACAACCCAAGCACGAGTCAAGCAGCGCTCCAACACCAACGTCGCCGCCTATTTTTAGACACCTATGAAACCGTGGCTGCCGAAAACAAAGAAAAAAAACCCCAAAAACTCTGCAGCTCTGGCTGAGCCAAGCCTGATCTCCTGGGTACAGCGAGATTTTGAGCCCATGCAGCTCCCAAGCAGCCCTGAATTCCCGTGGGCACCCAAGAGGTGTCTCACAGAGCACCTGCCAGCACAACCCTCAGAGCTGCACCTCTCCACACTCTGAGCTTTTGTTTTTTCCATGCCTGTCACGCCTGTGTGCAGAACCCAGCCAGGGTGGCTTTTTTTGGCATTTAACGTGGGAGACTCTGGATGAAATCTTGGTTTTTTTCTCTTCCCCCACACCTCCAGCAAATGCAGTTACTACCAAGCTCATGGCTGCTTTCTCCTGCTGGAGCTGCTCACGTTGGGTGGGCACTGACTGGAGCTCAAAACTCATCTCCCACATGCCCAGCCAGTACTTTGGAGACCTCATCATGGTTTTGGGGTGGAAGGAACAGGTGACTGGTTGAAAAACCTCCACATTCTGGTTCTGTCTGCTTAGCAGAGTGAGCCAGCAGCAGATACCCACTCAAACCCTTCAGAAATTGCAGGTTCCAACAACAGGAACACTTCTGTGGACAATCACTTGAAACACTCTGCCTTGGCAGAGAGATACTGACTCAAACCAGAATATTCTCCAATTCAGAATACTCTGTTTTCAGCACAGGATTTCATCCCACAGGAATTGCAAGAGACTCCTGATAAAACCTGCAGATTTTGTGCTCTGGTGGTGACCTGGGTTAATGTTTGGACTCCTCTCAGAGGGCTTTCCCCACCTTTAAAATTCTGTGTTGGAGATCATGAATAAATTAATTGTACACTATCCTCACCAGCAGCACTGAACCTGAACTTCCAGGCTGGAAAACCTGAAGCTTTTCAATTATATTCCTCCAAAAAATCAGCAGTACCCAAGCAATTTTTGCTAAATAATAAAAAAAACCTCCCCAACCTGGAGGGTTTGGCCACAGCTTCCCAAGAATTCAAACCCACACCTTTACCCAAAGTGAAAAACAACCTGGAACAGGCACTGAGGGGCACAGACTCTACGGAAGACAGCACACTAAAGTCTGAATTTAGCAGGTTCAGTGTTTTCTGCATCCCTTGTCAACAGAAGGCTTTGGAAAAAAAAACCCTTCAGAACACGGAGAGGAAGTTGTCTCCAAAGGAAAAGGCAACAACACTTTTAGTGCAGCTCCCCAGTCACCACTGCAGCCGTTCTTGAAGCTGTAACTTCCAAAAAAACCCCAGAAACTCAAGTTTTGTGCAAGCCTCATTTCGTGTAAAGGAACAGCACATCCTTCAAGAGGGGAGAAAAAAAAACGACTTAAGGAGAGAAAATAAAAATAGCGAGGATTCATTTCACAGTAATGCTGTGTATTTGCACTGAAAAATTCCACTTTTTTTTTTTTTTTCTGGAGGCAGTTCTTTGGGAGCTGGCAAGAGGGAGCACTGATGAGAGCCTGGAGAAGTGCTGATGTCTCCTGTGGTGCCAGCAGAAATCCATACATCACACACACAGAGCAATGCAGACGGGGCTGAGAGCAGCATTCCCAGAGAAACCCCAGGGGCATTTCCCACCTGGAAGCTTTTTAGCATGGGCTGCAGATCCTGCCATCCCTAATGCATCCTTCCTCAGAGCACCTGGAGACGAGGCTGAGGTGTTTCCCTGGGGATGGAAACCAAGCCTGGCCCAGGACAGGGACACTCCTGAGCAGCAGGCTGGGATTCCTCAATCCAAAATTCTCCCTTGGTCACTCCAAGCACACAACAGCCCATCTGCTGATTATTTTTCTCTTTTTACTGCTCCTGGCTCTGTTGTGGGTTTAGCTTTGTGGAACCAGCCTCCTCTGGAACTGTTTTGCATCTCCTGCCAAACCACAGGCTTGTCCTATCTTCCAAATTCAGTTTTTAACCGGGATTAAATGATGAGATTTTGCATTTCTGCTTCACTCCAGTCTCAAATAAGACACTCCAGGAGCCCTCAGACTGCAGATCTGTCTTTACAGTGTACAGGGGGGTGAGATAAAGATCTTTTCCTGCTCCTGTTTTCTAACATGAACTTCCAAACCTTCCACACAATATTCTCCAGTTGGGCTAAAGGAACACCAGGACCACAACCCTGAGGACCATGGGCTCATTAATAAATGCTAATAAACAACCAAGTGCATCTGAACCTGCTCTGGCTCATCTCCATTTCCAGCAGCCCTCAGGAGCAAAGCTGCTCTGCTGCCATCCCTATTCCTGCTCCAAGAGGACATTCCTGGGATAAAACCCACAGCTCTGCCCCAAAGCAAAGGCAGAGGATGTGAACTCTGAGTTTTCACCACCTGGATCAGCATCAGCCCAGCCCAGCCCAGCACCCCTGGGTGTTCCTCCTGCTCACCAGTGCATTGATTATGGAAGCTCAAAGGAACAGAGTTTTGTGGAGCTGAAGCACAAATCCCACGTGCAGGAGCATTTCCTGTGCATTTCAACACTGTTTAGTGAGTCAGCCAAAATCATTCTGCAAGTGTCATCCATCTCCTGAAGGAAAAGCTCCAGCAGCCTGATCCCCAGCACAGCTCTCCCAGGGACTGAGGGTTTCACTTCCAAACATAATGCTGTCAGAAGAGAGATCTCATGTGATGTATTCTAACCAAAAAACTCTGCAAAAATAAATATTTCAACCTCTTATTTGGTCTCATCAAGGGGGGAGGAGCGTTACAAATTTATATTGGATTTTCAGGCTTTACAAATTCCATTTGTTCGTCGTCATTTGCTTCACAAATGAAAACAGCACTGAGATTCCTCTGACAACCTCTCCAAACATTGGTGGTGTCTGTATTTATTATCCATCTGCAGCCATGCAGGGCAAAGGGATTCACCAGCTGATTCCTACGTTGAACTTGTAAGGGGCATAACCCTTAAAATTGTCTGTGCTACTTCAAATGGACTTTCCTGCTCTGTAAAAAACAAAAACAAAAACAAAAAAACCCCAACTTTTACTGACTAAAAAAACTTTTACTGAGTGCACAGAGAAGAAGCACCTGTCTGAAAGATGCTCTCCCCAAGCTGCTTTCCCACAGAGATTCCGGTGGAGAGTCCAGGAAAAATCCCAGGATGTGTTCATCACCTTCCTACTTGAAATGCAAAGTAACGGCACAAATTAAATTGGTTTTCATTGCCTTTGTCTCTCCAAAATGCTGATCAAGAGATCCTCTGCTCATCTGCACAGAGCCCATCAGCTTCCCAGAGTTACTGCAGCTGAACTCGTCAGCCTTTGGTGACACAGAGGGACAATTCTGACACAGGCACATTTTGGGGCTTGTGGCTTTTCCCTACCAGCATAAAACATCTTCATTTCACTCTCCCAGCAGCAGCAGGGGATGGGTTGTACCAGCTCCTCTTCAGGAAATAATCACATTTTGGTCACCATCACCGTGAGGTGGAGGCTCAGAATCTCCATTTCAGCGAGGTGTGGCAGCTCTAAAGCCACACAGGACCCAACTTCACTCCCTGTCCCCAGGGAGCTGAGGCTGTGTGAGCTCCCCAAGCCATCCCCAGCCCCTGCTCTGAGACAATCCCACCACAGCTCAACAAAAACCTGATGGGATCCTCTAAAGCTTTGGGATTTCTGCACTTCCCAAGGGGCCAAAGCCTGTCTGAGCTGATGGCACAGAGCAGAAGGGTCCCATGTCACATCTTGGCACGAGAGCTTCAGCAGAACTCAACCAGCCAGGGCACCACCAGCTCCCCTTCATCCCTTCTTCCCATCACATTCAATGTTTTCTTACTGGGATCGCAGTGCCAAAAGCAAAAATTGTGGAGTGCTCAGAAATCTCTCTAATCACCTGCAACCAATTACAAAGCACCCACCAAACAGGAAAGGTCACTGATTAAAAAAAACCCCAAAAACCCAAATCAGGCACTGAGTAATTAATGTCTACACAACACATAATAATTAGCAGCGCTGACAGTTCATTTCCCAGGTTTTGCCATTGGGTTTTTCTCTGAGGTGACAATTCAGCATTTATTTGCTGTGTGCTCACAGTCCCCTGACTGCTGTAAACGACGGCCTCAAATATTTACTGCTAATAAAACATTTCCAACTTTTTAGCAAAATTATCTCCCAGCACTCAGCAGCGAGGGGGGTTTTTTTGTGACCTTCTGTGGTGAGGAATCATCTTGTGCAGCAAGATAAAATGGATGCGACGCCCACAGCCTCTCCGAGCTGGAGCTGCAGCTCCAGCACCGTTAAATTGTTTGTTTTGCTTCTTCTTAATTTGTTCCTTGTCCTTGCAAACCCGAAGACATTTTGGATCGCCCACACCCTCCCTCAGCACCATGCTCTCCAAAAAAACCACAAAAAACCACACAAACCAAGGTCTACTCTGCTTTCCAAGCTGGTTTCTTTGAAGAATTGCTAAGAAGTTGCACAAGTAGGGCAGGCAGTGCATTTCTCCTAATTTAACCAATATTGTCTTCCTGAAATTCCTCAGAAACACCATGAGTGGTTTTTTTTTTTCTTTTGTTCTGCAGGGAAGTTCTCCCTCTTCGATTCCTACTTCTGAAGCAACACCCTGCAAAAGAATCAGGGAGTATTTTCCCTATTTATTCCCTCTGAGTCAGTAGGTTATGACTAGGGGAAGGGAAAAAAAAAATCAAGAGAAAAACTGAGTTGTAATGTAATCTGTCCACATGGGGAGGCTGCAGAGGGGTTGGAAGTTTTGTGTGGCCACATCAGCCACCAAAAAAAAAAAAAAGACTCTTCTAGGTGCTCACCCTTCATTATTTCGTGTGGAAAAAGCAACAGGAGGAGCAAGAGAGGTGACCTGATGTTGCTGTGGATGAGCAGAGATGTGACAATGATATCACAAATCAATGGAAATCAAAGCTTGAAACGCTGGAGGGAAAGTCCCAAAGATTTGCAGGGTCTCAGCATAACCTGGGGGGTGTTTGGGGTGGGAGGCACAGGGCCAGGTGAGCCTGCTCACCCCAACAGTGCCTCAAAACAAATAGCATTATCTTATTTTTAAATTTTGGGGGTTTTTATCCCATCATGTTGGGGAACAAAGGGGCAAAGCTGAAGTTTCACCGTTGTATTCCTATTTATGAACGCTCTGAAAACCACCAAGAGCCCTGGATAAAGCCAGGAGGGGAAACATCCCACTGGAAAAATAGTGGATATCCAAAAAAACTTCTACTCCAACATGAGAAAAAAACCTCTTACTTTAAAAAAATTCTGCATTGTAACTAAACAGGAGTGTTGCAGTGTTAATTTTTAAGACAATTATTTAGCAAGTCTTGGATGCCATTAAGGAAACCTGGAAAAAAGCCACCTTGGCATTAAGAGCCAGCTGGAAAAGGGGATAAAATCCAGGATTCTGAGAGCAGCAAAATCATACATGAACTACCAAAAATGTCAATATTTTTACTTTATTCAGCTGCTCTAAGCTGTGAGCACAAAGGAAAGCAAGTCAGGGTAATAAAAATGACATGGCATCAGCAAAAGCCTCCCAAAAACCCTCCTGAAAGCAGGAGGATGTCAGCAGGGACTGAGGCACAATAAACTTCCCTTCCCTGCAAAAAGCATCCAGGATTTCATGGGCACAGCAACTCCATCACTAATCAGAGATCCATGCTACAAAATTGTGCCTCAGTCAAACACTTCTTCCAGAGGATCCATAAAATATCCCAAAATATTGAAAAACTGGCAGTAAAATACAACCTTTCCTAAGGTACATTCCTTCTGAATGATGGCTTATAAATAAACTCACTGATACATCCAAAAACCTCATTATTTAGGAGCAACAGACAGCAACTAAAGGTGAGTTCAAGCCCAAAACCTATGGGGAGGAACAAACCTAGAAAATTATTTTTTTTTGTTATTTCCACCAGCCCATCTGAAATAAACCATAAAGGTGGAAGATGGGACTGTCCCCCACAGGTGACAAGTGCAAGCAGCACATCAAGACAAAAAAAAAAAAAAATCAACTTATTTAGTTTAGCACCATCTATTTAATGCACAAATCACATAATTTTACAAAAAAACCAGACAAATCCTGAATGATGAGTCTAAAACACTTTCAAAACACTCGGTCAACTCAAGATATTTTAGTGAGGGCTATGAGTATTTATCACCCACAACCAGCATACTCCAAATATTAACTCTAAAATCAGAGGAGTTTCATGGACAGCAGCAAATTGCTCCTTTCAAATTTCTCCTAGTTTAACTAACATTATCTTCCTGAATTTCCACAGAAACACTGAAACACCATGAGTATTTGGGGTTTTTTTTGTCCTGCAGGAATTTCAGCCTCCCTTCAATTCCCACTCCTCAAGCAACACTCTGCAAAAGAACCAGGGAGTATTTTCTCTATTTATTGCCTCAGAGCTATGACTAGGGGAAGGGAAAAAAATTTAAAAATGCAGAAAAAGCAGTGTTGTAATGTAATCTGTCCACATTCAGAGGCACAGCAAGGCACCAGCCTGCAGCCCAGTGATACTGAGCCCTCTGCAGACCAAGCTCAGCTCCCCAGCCCTGACATCTGTCAAAACACAACAGCTCTCAAGTAGTCATTTATACAGGGAGATTTTTTCCCCCTCCTCTCCCCTCCAGGAGTTCAATTATTGCGGCAGCATCATGAATAAGCAGGATTATTTTCAGGGAAAATTAGAGCAAAAGAAAGGGGGAAAATATAATAAGCAGAGGATTTGTCAAAATCCCTTCTTTTATAAATTTTTTCTGTTTAATATATGTATAAATTATTCTTCTTTCCCTCCATTGTGTTCCACAGCTGCAGGGAGATCAGATCAACAATTTCCCCTCGGGCTTGGCCACGGGGACAGAGATAATTTGGGTTCTGAAGGAGCCCAGGTGTGTTTGCACCTTCAGGGGCCACATCAGCACCTTCCATGGGGCTGGAGCTGCTGCAGATGGACCAGGCTGGGACATCCCTGGGGTTGTTCATGGCCAGGAGTTGGGTTTGATGATCCTTATGGTCCCTTCTGATCCCTCCAGTTTGATCTTTGCTGTGTTTCCTGTTCTGTGCACCCAGGGGTGCAGCTCTGAGCTCACAGTCAGGCTCACTCAGCTCTGCACACAGCACGGACACAAAACAAATCCTTTTCCTGCTGCACACCAAGGACAACTTTCAGCCCCAAAGCACAACCAAGGGTGGCTGAAGGGAGGAACAAGAAGGATGGGACCTGACAGCCTGGAGCTGCAATGGGACAATTCAACCCCAAGGTGCAAATGGACCAAAACTGATCCAAGGGTGAGACCTGGTGACCCTTTGTCCATTTTGTGACCATTTTGGGTCCCCCTTGGGTGCAGCCCTGTCCAGGCTCTTGTCCTGCCCAAGGTGGATCCTTAAAGCCCTTTCAATCAATCTCTGCTTTATTCTCCAGCTCTGTCCAGTCTCTGTTCCAGCTCAGCCTTCCCAAGGAATCACGTTTACCTCAGGATTTCTACAATTCCAAGCTCTCAGACTGTTTGAGTACCAACACCATTAAAAACCATTTTAAAAGCCCAGGAGTTTTTGATTTTTAGCTGCTCAGCTCTTTTCTGCTCCCAGTGCCTGGCACTGCTGCCTTGATCCTTTGGTGCTCAATGCTCAAACTCAACCAATCTCAGCAGGAAGAACACAAGAAGGGTGCCAGACTTTTCCAAGGCTCCCAGCAGCTTCCTTTTGCTGGGGTGATGCTCTCTGAAGCTTCCCTGGGATCTCAGGGAAGGAGAAGGGCTGGGAATCACACACAGACTTGTCTGAGGATCACAAAAAAAACCCCTCAAGAGCAGCCAAAATCCTGCTCACCAAGGTCAGAATAGGAATTTGGCAATTGAGAGCCCAAAAATGAAGATAAAAGACTGAGCCAAGCACATTGTGTGGGCAGCAGCTCCTCCAGGAGAAAGCTGAGCACAGGAACAGAGAAAGCTGAGCACAGGAACACACAATGGGCTGGGCTGGAAGGGATCAGCTCGTTCCAACCCCTGCCATGGGCAGGACACATCCCCGAGTCCCATTCTGATCCCACAGACACCCAGGGCATCCAAGCTGGCTGTGGAAATGTCCCCTCACAGAGCTGTCAGTATAGGCAAAACATCAGGGCTCTCAAAAGAAAGGAAAACAATTTAAAAAATATATATATTCCAAATTAAAACAACCAAACTGCAAGACTACTTCTGTTTTAGCACAAAGCTGCCATTTATTTCTTACTAAGAAACAGGAATTTTGCTCTTCAAGGGATCTACAGAAAGCAGAACCTTACCTAAGGATGCATTTAGGCAAATACATTGTTTCATAAAGCACTGAGATGGTAAAAATCTTATTTTTTTTACATTTCACAAATATAAATACACTGTGTGTATCTTTATAAATATCCCACATGAAACAAGCTGAGACACTCAGCTCTATCAAGACAAACACTCAGACACTGGAAACTTTCAAAACTTGAAGGTTTTTTTCCCCCCTCTTTGTGCCTTTTCACTTTTAAGCAATGTATTTAACCTGAGGTCAAGGTTAAATCAGCCTGGGGTCAAGTGAAGCTTAGAGGTAAAGCAGAAAGTCACCAAACAGTTTTGTTCATGAAGAAATAAATAAATCAGACTGGCTTCAGGTCTGAGGTCTCTATTACTGCAACAAAGCTGGCTAGAAAGTGTTCAAGAGAAAGAAAAACAGAGCAGCTCAAAATATTTCTCCAAATGTCTTAAGGAGAATGAAGATTTATAAAAGTTTTGATTTTTACAGTTGTGTTTGCCTGAAAAAAAGTCAGTTGGTTTTCATGTTTGCTTTTCGAAATGAAAAAGTTTGAGGATTCAGCAAGTAAATCTTTTTTTCCTAAGATTTTGGGGTCTTTTAGCCACTTCTGCTAAAAAAAATGCATTTCATTTAAAATTCCCATTGGTGTCAAATCTGGTTTTATCTCTCACTTTTAGCTCTGCTTGCACCTCCTGCCAGGACCCACCTGCAGCAGATCCACTGCCCCTCCTGAAAGGGTTAAACCCCAGCATCTCCATCCTCCCAGCCCTCATCCTGTCAATGTGCTGAATTATTCAGCAGGCAGCTGCTTGACTCCGGCTTTTTCCACAGGTCATAAACTCCCTAACACACAGCAGCCTCATCCTGAGCCAGCATTCCATGGCATGAGGCTGCTCAGGGATTCACCCACTCTTGGATCCAGAGGCACCAGCCTGAGGCTCACCTCCATTTGGGACATTTTTGATGAGCAAACCCCAAGTTTTCCTCCCCCTGCAGACCATTGACACAGTTGTATAAAAGCAGTGATAATTTGAATTTGAGCGCTCCTGTGCCACGTTCAGGGTGCTGCTCAATCCTCAAGGGCAGAGCAGCTCGTGATTGAGGTTGGGACAACTCCAAGCAGGAGTTTGAGGGAGTTTTTTTTTTGGGAAAACAAAACCTCCTGGCTGATCATCCCCAGAGCTGTGAGCAAGGGATCAAGGCACAGGGAAATGGCCCAAGTGGCTAAAAGAAGTTGCTATTTAAGAAAGATAAACTGCTCCTTTTTTTTTCTTTCCAGTGTTCTTTTCACAGGCTTAATAAAATGCATGGAAATAGAAACGTAAAAATATAAATATATAAATACAAATGGAATAGAATGGAAGGAATTAACCAGTAAATGCCACAGAAAGGGGATACAGGAACAAAACAGAGCAAAAGCTGCAGTGAAAAACACTGTAAAGCTGCGTGGCACAGGGTAAATTTCCTTTATGCACAGCTCCTACAGCCCAGCAATGGAAAAAGAGCTCGTTGTGCTTTTGTACAGTTTGATCAGGAGTTCACTAAAATATCCTCCGAGGTTCTGACCAGGTTTAAAACTCAGCTGACCACTGTGGGCTGCTCAGGGTTTGCAACCAAAGATGCAAATAAATCCTAAAGCAGTTCCTGCTTAGCCAGACCCAGCTCCAAGATGGTTCTCAGTATAAAATCATCCTAATTGTTTCCAACCATGAGAAAACCAATTAGAGACACCTTTGTGGGGGGCAACAGCACACAGAGATGTGCCACAGGAGCTTCATTTTAAAGAAACTGAAGGATCATCTACATAAAAAACATCAGTTTTACCACAGGACCTGCAAGGAGGTGTCAGGGTAGGGAAAATGAAGTTCTGTGAAACAGAGCTCACCAGAGGCACAAATAAACTCAGGGCCTGACCAGAGCAATTACCCAGCCCCAATCCTCAAAGATGCCCCCTCCAAGCAAAATTCCCACTCCACCTCCTTCCTCAACACCCCAACATCCCCCTGAGAGCTTTGCCCCAACTCACCAAGGCTGGGACAGGTCCTGACAGCCCTTTCTGCTCTGCCCCAGGGCTCAGACCAGCACAGTTTGGGGTTTTCCACCAGCTTTTCCTTTTATAGGAGCTCGTGGAGCCCCACCTCCTCCCCCTGCTGCAGGTGGGTGCCAGCCCACCCAACACTGCCCAGCTGCACCTCAGACACTCCCAGCACCTGCCTGGGAATGCTGGAACAGGGAGATGCTCCAGGAAGGGGAAAATGAGTGTAAGAGTGGGTTTGAGTCCCACTGGTGGGACAGGAGTGGCACCTCCTGGAGCTGCTCCCTCAGCTCCACAGGAGATGATCCCATGGCATCACAAAATCACTGATTCCTGCTCAGATCCACAGTTTGCACAGCCTGGGGGATCCTCTGTGAATGCAGGAGCAGCAGTGAGCAGTGAAGAGATGCTCTGGTTACATCAGGGAGAAAATCCTCTCAAACTCGGGGGTCTCAGCTGAAGCAAAGCAAAGCCCCTCCTTACCCAGGCCCTGGCAGCTCCCACAGGAGACAGGGACTGTCCCATGAGAGCTCCTTGGTGCTACTCAGAACCCCAAATATCCTCCCAGATCCTCAGAGCAGAGAGCCCCAAATGCCAGTGAAGTGGCCTTGAGGCAGCAGCACCATGGAGCATCTCCCTTCTCTGATGCCTTTTGGGGCTACCCAAAAACAGAGGCCAGACAGAGTTCAGAGAAGAAAAAGTAATTTTTATTATATTTATTGAAGGGTCTTCAGGCACATTTTGGGCAGACAAAGCCCCCCAGGGGCTGCACCCAAAATGCACACTGGGTCACAGGTTTTCACATTTTGATAAGTTTGATCCATTTGCATTTTGGGGGTTCATCTTCCAATTACAGCTTCAGGTAATGAAGTCATTCACCCCAAGTTTGCTCCCCCCAACTCATTTTTGTTCCCATCTCTCAGGGCCTGGGGCAGTGAGGTGTCCTTGATCCCCAGGCCTGGAGAGGAATTGCTGTGTCTGCCCAAAATGGGGAAGCAGCAGCTCCCACTGTGTGTGGAGTTTAGAGTTCCACACTAAAGAACTGCAGGGTTACAAACACATGAAAAATATAAAAACTAAAATCCTAACATTATCATCTCCATCCCAGTGAGGACAGAACCCCTCAGCTGGAAACCAGAGCTCCCCAGCAATGCCAAGGCTCAGAAAACTCCGGATTTCTTTGCCCAGGACACGCTCTGGAGGCTGAGGAGCGCAGCCTGAGAGGGTGATGATGGAGGGCTGAGGATGGCAGCCAGGGGAATAAAACCATCACCACTAACGCTGGACATGAAAGCCCCCATTGCCCTTGATGGCATTCATAAAGCCATCCCCGAGCAGGAATTACTGTAATGGGCTGATGAGATTTTGTGCTGGAGCTGCTACACGGGGAGCGTTCATCCGTGCCAGGCACGGAGGTCACCAGGATTTATCCTCCACACACCCGGCCCTGCGACAAATCCCCTCTCTCAGGACGGGCAGAGCAGCCTGGGAGGCAATATTTTTATATTTATTTTTTTATATTTTATATTTTATATATTTCTATTTTATATATTTATACTTTCATTTTTTATTTTTTTAAATGGAAAAGTAAAGTTGACCAAACTCATCCCAAGGAGCCCCAGCTTTGCCCAGGCAAGGATTTTGGCCAAACTGAACAGTCAGAGCATCCAAAAGGAGGAAAAGTCAAAAAGATTCGCTCTCAAAAGGCTGCAATTATTTTAAGGACACATAAATACACCCCTTTCTTGGCCATAAATAGCCCTCCGCAATTATGTGCTAATTACTCACGATCAAATCGCAGGGTAAACACCACGCCCCGCGCAAAGATAATCAGATAGTTCTTTGTACAATTATTTAATTGATTACAATTAATTTGTACAATGTGAATTAATTGATAACGGGAGGTTTACAATTGCGAATTGGAGCGATCACACTTGGAATTCTGCACGGGCCGAGAGTTAAACCCAGAGTTTTCCCTGCACCAGCCGGGTAAAGTGATGTGCTACAGGTGGCACTGGGTGACAAAGGCAGGCAGGAGGTGACAGCATTCCCAGTCAGCCCCCTCTGCCGTTATTTCCGACAGAATCATCCTGTAATTCCCATCCCCGCTGCTGGCGATGGGACACTCGGTCCTGATTCTCTCTGCAGACAGGAATTTCCACATCCTTGTCTGTGTCCCCTGGCATTTCTGATTCCCTCTCCTCTTAGCTCCATCCGCCACTCCATTTATTTCCCTGCATTTGTGTGGCTGGCCCCGGCTCCAAACATAAATTGGCTGCAATTTTACGCCTTCCAAATCCTGCCTTTTTTTTTTTTTCCTTTTTCTTTATTTTTAATTATTTTTTTTCATTATTTCGCCAACACGCGGAAGGCAAATCTACCATCTATTCATAAAATAACAGCAGTGGGTGGCTTTGCTGATTGCCGGGATGTGTTTGTCCTTCCCTTAAAGGCTGTGCGTGCCTGGGGGTGTTTGTGTTATCCCAGACCTCATCCCTGCTTGCTGCCGGATTAAAAAAAAAAAAATAAAGAAAGAAATAATAATAATAATTAAAAAAAAGGATGCGTGCAGTGGCTGTTTGCTGATTTTCTATCGACTCCTCTTTGAGGCTGAAGGTGTTTCTCATTACTTTCTGATAATACAGCGAGGGCTGCAATTTAGCAGCGCTGACCTTGTAATGATGTTTATTCCTTCTCGCGTTCAGGATGGGTTTTATTACTCATTCCGTGCCTGAGTTGGGATGACGTGGAGCAGTTCTTAGGCTCAGTTTTGTGGCCACTGATCCTGACTCAAGGCTTGGTTTTAGCGCTGCTGTCGCCACTGATGAGGGGACAATGCACCTGGCCTAAAATCCAAAATTCCTGCAGAATATTTAACACTTAATTAATGCCAAATTCGGCAGTTATGTGGCTGTTCCATGCAGGAAAAGAACAGCAACCTGTCCTTTCATATAATCCCTCAGAACCAAACTCAATCATTTATAAAATAAATCTGCAAGACTTGAGATTTTTTTTTTCTTTCTTTCTTTCTTTCTGCTATGTGACCCTTTCTTTTTCCATTCCATAATTAAACTTTTCAAACTTCATCCTGCAAATGGCAAGAAATGTAGTCCAAGTGGAAGGAGAAAGGACACCATGCTGTGGCTACAGAAATAATGAATTCCTCTTAGGGTTGTTAAGGCATGTACTGATTAAAACTACAAGTGCACCATGCAAAAAGAGGCCAATTTGGTAGCCTAAGTGGCTAATTTTTTTATAATTTCCACAAAAAAAGGTAAAAATGGGTGCCAGAAGGGTTATTAGAAACTGAGGTTTTAATTGTTTCTGAGGTTTTTACACCCCCCAATGACACATGAATGCTTCACGGGTTTGAAAAATGAACAGGGCCAACGGAAAGTGCTCAAAGACTGGACAATCTGGAGGAACCTCTCTCTTCAGCAGCACTGAACACATCCCTACACGAGCTCTTTAGGCTTTCCAGGGTGTTCACAGAGTGAATTTCAAGCAGGATGGTAATTTTATGAGTATTTTTTTCCTGCTAGGAGCCACAATGATGCAGGATTATGGTGGGCTCACAAAACATGTAATTTTTTAGTAGGAGAAAAGTTGTTATTTCAAACTTATAACCGTGNTCATCAGAGGAGCACAGTCAGGCTGGATCCTGATGCTGCAGAGAACTGAACTCAAATTAAATTCAAACTCTAAACTAAGCCAGACCTAACCCAGCAGAGAGAGGGGTCACAGACACCTGCAGTGGGTGAGAGAGTCCCCAGCCCGTGTTCAGGAGCTCAGGGAAGGAAGAAGGGAAAACCCTGAAACATCAGCTCACTTGGAGCTTGAGTTTTGCTCTGTATGGAAAGGGAAGGATCACAAGGAAAGGTTTCATTTCCTTGAGGGATCAGCTGGAAGATGAGGGCCAGGCTGTGTGGGAGTTGGCCAAGCTGAAGGAACTGTAACTCTAAAGCCGTGGGAAACCCCTTTGCAATTGTGGTGAGCAGTAAAGGCTCATGGGAGTTTGCATGTTAATGAAGTGGTTCCATATAAGGCTATGTTTTTATTGGTCAGTTACATTGTACAAATATGGTTCTGTTCCCAGTTTCTGACTGGACCCTCACCCTCAGACCTGCCCTATAGATTGTCATGTTTTCCTCAGTTCTGGGTCTTTGGTTGGTTGCCCCCACAGAGTTCTCCTGGGTTCTGTGCACAGTTTTGGGGCACTGTCCCTATTTCCTTTCATCCCTTATTAAAATGTGTTTTTTTTTCTGGTGCCAACTGTCATTGCCACTCCTAATTATTTTCTTGCCACTCTCTGCCCTGAAGTCAGGGGACCTAAAGGTTTGTCACAGCTCCCTCACTGTGACGAGGCTGGACAGGGCTTGGAGCAGCCTGGGACAGTGGGAGGTGTCCCTGCCATGGCAGGGGTGGCACTGGATGGGATTTAAGGTCCCTCCCAACCCAGACCATTCCAGTCCCGCAGTGCTGCCCCTGTGCAGTCTGTTAAACCCAGGGAGGAACCCGAGTGCAGCAGACAGGGCCACTCAACTGGAAATCTCTATTAATATTACATTTTTTTTTTGCTTACAAAATACAACCCTGCGGTGTCTGGGGCCTGCAGGTCAGGCAGCTCGCTGGGCTGTGTCACCTGGGGGTTAAACACGTGTGATTAGCCATGGCTCGTTAGGAGCATGACTGCGCTAATTGATGGAGAGCTCCCGCTGCACCCTGCTGACCCCGTTAGTGTTGGGATGAAGGAAAGGTCCCTGCAGGGCAGGACAGCAGAGCCCCGGGAGGCTCTCAGATCCCACACACTGAGGAGTCTGTCCCACACAGCGGCCACCAGCCTGCAGCCCCTGCCAGGGGACAGAGGGGACCCTGCCACCCATCCCGGGGACACAGCACGGGGATCGGGGAGAGCTGAGGGCTGGCAGGGACAGGGGCTGCTGGCAGAGCAGGGCAACAGCAGCTCTGGGACAGGGGACACAATGTCAGGGACAGGGGACAGGAGCTATAGGACAGGGGACACCAGCTCTGGGACAGGGACACGCTGGCTCCCAGCTCCCTGCTCATTTGGGACACCCTGATGTCACACAGGGGAGCGAGCTGCCTGTGCAGGTGTCCCCCGTGCTGGCAGTGGCACAGAGACAGGGGACACAGGAGACAGTGGCACAGGGGACACAGGAGGCAGTGGCACAAGGACAGGGGACACAGGAGGCAGTGGCACAGGGGGCAGTGACACAGGGGACACAGGAGGCAGTGGCACAGGGACAGGGACACAGGAGGCAGCGGCACAGGGACAGGGGACACAGGAGACAGTGGCACAGGGACAGGGGACACAGCAGCTCCAAGCAGCTCCTTCCAGCAAGGCCAGCCGGGAATGAGGCGCTGATTTTCAGTTTGCAAATTGTGAGTGCGAGAACACAAAGGCTCCCTTACAAAAGGGAGAGAGAGAGGGAGAAACAGAGCGCATTTTCCTGATTCTCCGGCTCTATTATATCTCCCTGCAGGAGGCGAAAACTGGCAATTACTCCGGGAGATGCACAGGTAGGAGGACAGAACATAAATCAAAATAAAAAAGAATCTGGATGCTTTCTGCAGTTATTCAATGGGTATTTATTCAGCCAGGTTGCTGGGGAAGGCCTGGCACAGCACATCAGGAGAAGTTTCTGGGATCTGCTTGGCAATCAGAAGAGAAGGAGATGAAGAAGTGACGATCCCACGGGCAGCACACGATCCAAACAAAGCCTTTTGGAGAGGAAAAGGTCGGCACGGGTGGTGCTGACACAAATAATACTTCTACGAGGTGTAAATGGTTTGTAAAAAAAAAACCCCACCCGGATGAATTTTGGAGCACTTAAAGCAGTTTTATCCCTGCACTCCACGGGGATTTCATGGGAACAGGAGACAGCATCCGTGTGCAGAACATCTCATTTTAAAGAGCATATTCGTGCTTCTGAACCCCCAGACATTTGTGTACCTGAAGGTCAGAATTCAGGTGAACTCGCTGGAATTCATATTTGTCAGGAAGAAATAAAGTCAGTCTTGGGAAGGCCATTAAAAAAATATATAAAGTGCTTTTTTCCCTCAGGAATTAGGGTGAATTTGGGTGTCATGTATCTGCCTTAATGCCCCTAATGGTAGGACTGGAACACCGCAGGAGGATTTACAGGAAATATCTGCTCCTTATCTGATCAGAGGAGGAAACCAAAGAGTCACAGCCTGACACTCCAAGGTGGCTTTGACATCAACTTAAACCTCCAAAATTAACTATTTATCATTGGATTAAAACACAGCTCAGATCAGTCACATTGTTCAAGCTCAAAGACTCTCCTCAGACCCAAAGGAATAGACAAAAAAAAAAAAAAAAAAAACAACTCCCCAAAAGCTAAAAAAACCCACAAAGGCAGGCAGGAAAATAAAGAGGCACACAAAATACGAGGTGACCTGAGCGAGAAATCCAACACAAGAAATGGTGACAAACCTCAGGTCACAAAGGTGACCTGAATGAGAAATCCAACACAAGAAATGGTGACAAACCTCAGGTCACAAAAGTCACCTGAATGAGAAATCCAACACAAGAAATGGTGACAAACCTCAGGTCACAAAGGTGACCTGAATGAGAAATCCAACACAAGAAATGGTGATGGGCTGCTGTCACCAGAGCAAAACACCTCCAAGAACAGTTTCTGTATAAGAAATGATTCAGAAGATTGCCAGCTATCAAGAAATCATCCAGAAAAGAAAAGAAAAGAAAAAAAAAAAAGGTATTTTTGGAAGGTTTCTCCTAATGGAAAATGCAGGAGCTCATCACGAGAGCCTCGTGTTTTGGGAAGAGCAGTGTGGGGCTTTGGCCAGGGCTGGGGGAGCTTGGCAGAGGGAATTTCAGCTTAAAAGCAGGTCCTTGAACACAACTGGCACATCAGGGAGGCACAGGGGCATTTTAGGGATGCCAAAAGGAGGAGACAGAGGATGAGAGCTGAGCTGGAGGCAGCACTGGGAGCTCCTCAGCAGTTCCCACCATGGAGCTGTGCTGGGCTGTGCTCATCCAGCTCCTTGCTGGCCCTGCAGGACACCCCCAGCCTCTGCTGAGGGGAATCTCAAGGGTTAATACCCCAGCTACCATGCCTCTTTGGATCATATTCCATGAAATTAATTTTACTGTTGTATTATGGATTATACACTGATGTCATTCAAAGTATGAAACCAGCAACATCAGCAAACCACGTCCTCCCGCTTCACACAAACAACACACCTTGACTTCACACAAACTGTTCACCCCTGCTTCACAAAATCCGCTGCTATTAACTCAAAAGAATGATGCTAAAAGACCAAGGGAAATCCAGGGAAATAAAAAAAAAAAAAAAAAGAAAAATCACAAGGCATGAAAAAAAAATCACTTTGCATGAAAACCTTCAGCAGCACACTTAGGGTAGAGAAAGAGGAGAAAGAGGAGGAAGGGGAAAGTTTCAAAGGCTGGTTTTAAATAATAAAAAAAGTGTAAATATCCCCCCAAGTGGGTGGTGAGGAGATCTGTGCTGTCTCCACGGCAGACCCTGGGGCTGGGAGCTGGGAGCGCTGCCTGCAGGCACAGGCTGCAGACAGGAACCCCGGGGAGAGGGCAGAAAAAATTTGATGTTTTCAAGCATTCACAGCTCCTCTGATGGGATATTTCAAACGTAAATATCTGGCAGACTGGGGGCCACAGCTTTAAAACAAAATTTTAGCATTAAGATAACTAAGATGAGATTATTTATGCATGAATGAGATGTCACAGCACCAAAAAAAGGCAAGAGTGAACGAACTCCCCTGCCTTAAGAGAGCTCAGACAAACCCCAAATTCCTCCCTCCTGCCCTAATTCCTCTTCAGCCCCTCTGGTCCAGCCTGAAGGATGCAGCTCCCCCATGGCCCAGGAGAATTAAAAGCACTGAATCATCTGATTCTTCCTCAGAATCTGCTGCTCAAAGCTCATCTCTGCTTCCATCAGCACCAGAGTCCAGGACACCTTGTTATAAACCCTACAAACCACGAAATAATCCAGCAAGTGACACCTGCACACGGGGAAAATCAAATATCAGGACTCATCAGCATTTGGTAGCTTCTCCATCACCTTAAAAAAGGCCAAGCTGCCACGCCAGGGAAGGGTTTTTTGAAATAATCTCAATTATTGGGCTTTTCCAGCTTTGTTTCGAGAGCACAAAGGCGCTCCAGCTTGGATGGAGAAGGAAGAATGTGCCTTTGCCCAAAACAATATGCAGAGTGAAGGGAATTCAAACTGACACCACCTCAAGACAGCAAAGACAAACTGATTTAGCAACTCTGACAGGCATTTATAAGCAAAATAAAATGTGAATCTAATTTTGGCCTACTGCACCGAAATAACGTGCAGCATGGTTTGATGTCAGAACATGAATATTTCACACGTGAACAGCAGCTTGTTTGGGAGGGAGATTATTTATTTTTTTTTTTCCAGACACCTGGAAAAAGAGAGGAGTTCTTGGGAGATGGAAGAGGCCTCACTGAGTAACCTGAGAGTAACTTTTAGACCCTGATGGACTTTTTAACTGTTTTGCCAGAGGTCAATACGTAAAAGCAAAAATCACGGCTGAGCCTTTAATTCTAATTAATGGCCCTATTGATCAGCTAAGCTCTGTCCTGCCTCACGTCACAAAACCCGCTGGATTTCAGAAGATTCCCTGCCAAAAAGGGCTTTATCCTCACGGCTGGGAGTAAAAGGCTGAACTCTCCAGCCTGTTCCTTTCCAAAGCACATTGATAAGGAGCAGAGCAGTGAACTGGGGCAAAGCTGGGTATTTATGGCCTCCAGAGCATCTTTGGTTTGATTTGCATCGAGTTTCAAAGTTCAGCAGCTCAACAGCCATGTTTCCATCCCCTTCATTTCGAATTTCCAGCAAAAAAACCCTCACGAGGCTTCATCTCCAAGAGGAAATCAATCCCAAAATTCCACCTGGCAGTTCACCAGGGGCTGGGGAGAAGCAGCCCAGCTGCTGCTGGAGCTGTGCTCAGTTTTTGGCACGAAACATTTGCACAGCCCTCGACGTTGCTCAGTCTGCGGCCCCGAAAGATAAACCACGAGAAATATGAACATAATTTAAATGACACTGAATATTCAATAATGGTAATGACCTAAATATTAGAAGCTCTTGGATGCGTGTTTCTGGGGGAGCTGCCTTTGTCCTTGACCTTTGCTTACTCGTTATTTTGTCAGCGCGTAATTAACACATCCATAATATCAAATAAATGCCACTTATCGATACTGTCCCAAGGGCAGCTGGTTATCTGGGAAGAACATGGCCACATTAACATTTACTAACTCATTTAGCTCCTCTTCCACATTAAACTGAACCAAGCCATTTGTCAAACCACCCCCAGATGCGTTTTAAGCAGGAGATATTTAACGAGGGAACGGTTTAAGTGCTGGTGACAGTCATTTACAGGGACAGCTCTAACGAGGGGCGGCCAACTCTGCATGGAGCCACCTGGAGATCCAACACAGAGCTCGGGAAGATCATTGCCTCCCGGATTTTTCACGCTTTTTTCCTGGTTTAGCCACAGCCAAGGGGTGATGTAAGTGGATCAAACACTGGATTTGTGGTCAGTGAGTGTCCAGGGGTGACATCACTCAGGTGCTTCTTCCAGAGCAAAAGAATGCAAACATTTTCTTATTTACATGAAATAGTGTGAGAACTCTCTCTGAGTTCTAAAATCATCAGAAGGCCGGTCTAAAATATCAGAATGCAAGTTTAAAACATGCAAAAGCAGGGTGACACTGCAACTCTGAGAATTTTTAAGGATTTGGTATCTCGTGTCATGAGTGAAAACAAGCAGCCCCATGAAGGAATTTCTCAGGAGTGCCCTGTTTCACTGATATCCCTGCAGCAACAGGAGCTGCTCCATGGGATGTTTCCAGCAAGCTCCTCCGAACTTTCCAGCACATCCCTGCCTCTCCTTCGTGCCGAGCCCAGCCCAACCCTGCCCTGCCCGCCGCTCCAGCTGACGGATGGAGACATTTGCACCAACGTGAGAGGAGCCCTGCAACATTTCCTGCTCCTCCTGCGGCATTAATTGCACTTCCCTGCACATCCTGCCCGTCCGAGGGACATCCTTCCTCCAGAGCAGCCTCCAGACCACAGCCCCATTAAGCAATCAAGCCATGGATGCTCATTAGCTGCTCCTCCTCCTCCTCCTGCTGCTCTTTCCCTGCTCGCTCTCCCTTTGCCTTTTCTTCTCAGCTTACACAAGTTTTGGGGCAGGGACTTGGAGTTCTTTGCCCTCTCGCACTGTCTCACACTCACACAACCCTGGCAGGTGTGGTGGGAAATGCAGCCATTCCAGTTGTGTTATTTAGTTATAAAAGTTGACCAAATTTTTTGTACTTTTGTAATTAATTTATAAAAATTTACCAAAAAAAAATTGACCAAAACTACGCAACAGTCAAAAGAGCCTTGGGATAACTTGGGAACTCACAACTTCAGCTCACAAATAGCAATGACAACTTTCCTGCTTTCTCTTTTCAGATGCAGTATTTAATTTAGGAGGGATTTTTTTTTTTTTTTTTTTCCCTACAGAAGAATTCAAAGAGCCAGAACACAATATAAAAAGGGCTTGGATTGCCTGGACATGGGGAATGGCTTCCCACTGCCAGAGGGGCAGGGCTGGATCGGATATTGGGATGAAATCCTTCCCTGGGAGGGTGGGAAGGGGCTGGGATGGAATTCCCAGAGCAGCTGTGGCTGCCCCTGGATCCCTGGCAGTGCCCAAGGCCAGGCTGGAGCAGCCTGGGACAGTGGAAGGTGGCCCTGCCCATGGCCCTTGTCCCTGAAATCTGATGATCTTTAAGGTCCCTTCCCACCCAAACCACTCCATGATCCTCTCAAGTTGTTTTTCCTAGAGCTGAGTTAATTCCTGTGGGAAATCAGTGGAATTCAAAGGGCTTTTTTCCTCCCAATTGAACACCTAAGTCAGCTCCTGTTCATCTGAAACTTGGTTTACTTTAGCAAGGCTGAAGAAATCAAGCTGTCCATCAATTATTTAAAGTGTTTGGCCCCGATCCTGGTCCACACTTAATTTCAGCACAGCCTTAAAGCTGGAATCTTCCACAGCCAGAGGCTGGGACAGGGAAATGGCTGGGAAAGAAAAATGCCTGAATTGACTTTTGGGGTGAAATGAGGTTTTTTTTGGATGCTCTGAGCAGATGGTGGGGGTGGGATCCAAACCTGGCTGGGCAGGGAATTATCCCTTCCACCCCCTGAGCTCAACCACCTCCATCAACAGCCCCAGGCTGATCTGGACTTTGGGGCTTTCTCAGCAGAGATCCTGAAATGCAGATACAGAAATTAAAAATAAAATAAGAAAAATAAATAAATAAAAAAAAGAAGCCCAGGTATGCAGTTATTTCTCTATAAAAGTCTACTCAATGATATAAAAATAGAAATACAGCTAACACTCCAAATCTCTGTCCTTACAAGAAGGGGAGAGACGCATTCTTCTGTTCCAGGGAATTTAATTAGCTCCTAAATTTAGATTCTGTCAGTAAAGTTACAGAGGATTCACTGCAGTTGGATTTAAATATTGGGTGATATTTTCTATTTCACACAGTGCTAATGGATGACATTACCTTCATATAGATATTGTCAAGTATTTCTGTGTGAATGCTTGCCTCTATTCATAATGTTTTAGTCAGCTAAATCATATTTGATTGCATTTAAAAAAAACAACAAAACAAAACAACCACTTTCAATCCCAGGTATTTGTTATTTGAAAGCAAAGAATTCAGTGAGACCCTGAATCCCAGGAGCTGGGAAAGACTGAGCTAAAGCAAAACCACAGGTGCAAAAATAATTAAATCTTTTAAGCATCAGACAGAGTTATGGTGCAATCCACAGGGGAGAAGGGAAGAAGTCAGCGCTGAAATTCCTCCTCTGCCATAAACTCGTTTCTTCCCATTGCTCAGTACCCTAAAATTCAAAGAATTTGGGCAGAACTTTCTAGAAATTCCAATTCTTAAATATCTCAGGATCTCTGAGCACCTTGTGCCTCTCAGTTGTGCATCTCCAGTAAAGCAGCACAGAACCAGCTCAGGAGAATTCCACAAGGATCGTTAAAGCCCTGGAATTTGGGATTTGAAATCCATTCAGAGCCTGCAGAAAGGAGGGTCAGAGCAGTTCTCCAGTTGGGTTCCAACTGCTGCTACCTCAAACTGCAGAACTCACCAGGTGTTTTCTCCTGGAGACGCTGGACTTGGACAAAATTTCGGCCAAACTCACTCAAAAATCACTCAGAGACAGGATCTGCCACCTCAGGCTGCTGCAGCTTGGGAAGGGTTTTATAAATCCTCAGAGAGCATTCTCCCACCTTCTTTTTGTTAAAATTTGTTTTGGTTTGTTTTTTGAGCAGATTCCCACAACCTCAACTCCTTTGCAAGATTTGACACCCCAGAGAGAGCAGCTGGATGGCTCAGGATTAAAAATACCATTTTCAAAATGTGACCCCAACGTTCATTTTTTAGCAGATGGGATTTTCCAGGTACAGAGCTGAGCTCCCTCCATCATACCTGAACTCAATTTCAGTTTGATCTATGAGATTATTTTCATTCCAACCCCTTTGGACACTTGCAAGAACAACATTTTCCCTTCTCCCTACACGGATTTGATTTGGTTGTGCACTGCAGCTCTCTTAGAAAGCTGCTTAGTGGCAATGTTTCAGCAAGCTGAATCAAATTTCCCTGAGTGAAATAAAATTAGTGATCGAGGAAAGGATAATCCACTTTTCCAGGGGCAGTGCTTCCATATTTTAGGTAATGGTTGGAAAATACAATAATAATCCTAATAATAAAATGGCTCTGAGATGCAGTGAGTGCTGGCTGTGGGAGCAGTGCTGGGATGAACTGGGAATGGCTGGGCCACAAAACTGCAGATTTACACCAGAAATCTCTCAGTCCTCTGGGACTGGATGTGCCAAGTGCTGCAGAGTCCTTTCAAACCCCACAAGTGCGAGTTCAGAGCTGCTGAGGTGCTCAAACCCCTGCAGGGCTGGTGCTGAGCTCTTCCCCAGTTCTGCAGATTTTTTGGGGCCCTTCTGGTGCCACTCCCACAGCTCCAACCCCCTGGGCACCCCCAGCTCTGCTCCCTGATTAACTCCCGAGCCCTGCAGGGTGATTAAGCCAATTATCAAATGCACAGGCAGCTCTCCACCATGAAGGGTTGGCAATTCCCAAAATCCCAGCTCCAGGAGCTGCTGGTGGCTGCACACGAGGTCCCTGCCCCAGAACACAGCCCAGGTGTGGGGTCAGAGCATCACCCCTCCTGAATTCCTCAGCTGTGCCCTGCCCACCACCATGCCAGGGAATTTGGCAGCTCAGAGAGGACTGGAGCCTTCTCAGGAATTGGGATCATCCATCAGCAGGAGAGACAGAATCAGGGAAAAAAACCAGTCAAAGCAAAATCACGGCCAGGGAGATGCCCTGACACGGAACTCCAGTGGAAAAAACCCTTAAAATCATCAAATCCAACCATTCCCCAGCACTGCCAAGGGCACCCCTCACCCATGTCCCCAAGTGCCACATCCACAGAGCTTTTAAATCCCTCCAGGGCTGTTCCAGCACTTCCTGCTAACTGGAAGGTGATCAAGCACCTCCTCCCAGTGGCACAAATAACCAAGGGTGGTTGGTGACCTGTGAGTGTCCCTGGCCATCCTGTGCTCAGTGTGACAACACCAAAACTCACGAAACTTTCTCAATCAAACCTTGTGGTGGTTTTTTTTTTTTTTTTTTACTTGGGACCCCCCCTAAAAAAAAAAAAAAAAAAAACCCAAAAAAAAACCCAAAAAAAAACCCAAAAAAAAACCCAAAAAAAAACCCAAAAAAAAACCCAAAAAAAAACCCAAAAAAAAACCCAAAAAAAAACCCAAAAAAAAACCCAAAAAAAAACCCAAAAAAAAACCCAAAAAAAAACCCAAAAAAAAACCCAAAAAAAAACCCAAAAAAAAACCCAAAAAAAAACCCAAAAAAAAAAAAAAAAAACAAAAAAAAAACCAAGAAAAAAATCCTTTCAAGCAATTGCATCATGTTCCCAGGAGAGCTGACAGGCTGGAGGGATTTTATCCCCACTTTCACCAGGAGTGGGGAGCAGCAGTCCCAGCCAGCTGGCAGGAGGGCTGTGCTCTCCCCATCCTTCTGGAAATGCCCACTCCAATTTTTTTTTGTGGAAAACCCTTGGCCAGTGAGAGCACAGAACTGCCAGGCTCCGTTCAGCTGAGCAAGCAAGGCTGGGACCCCATTAATCTGCTGGGTGAGTTATGGTTCCCTGCAGCACCTTTTGCTCACTGTCAAGGTTCTGCAACAATGACAGATGCGGCTACAGCCAGCCCAGAACTCCAGAATTTGATCTCCTAAATCATTCCAGATATTAAATGTCTCGGCCATAAGGCTGGCAAATGAATTCCTCTGGAGCTCACACTTGGTGCTGGACACCAGGCAGGAGGGACTCCCTGGAAAGGAACCAAAATCCCAGAAAAATTCACTCAGCTCCCAGTGGCTGCTGAAAGGAGCTGCAAACCCCACCTGGGTAAGTGAGGCAGCTCTGTGGGGCATTAGGAGCTCAGCAATCCCAGTTTTAATGGGAGCAGGAGCTGGACATGCACATGAAATTCCCACTCAGCCTGGTAAATAAACAGAGAAATCTGCAGCAAAATTAAGAACCAGGGGAACACAGGTGGAATGCTTAAGCAGCAGGACACAGCCAGGGGTTCAGTCTGGCTCTTCTCAACCTCAGTATTCATCCTTTTTTTTTCCTTTTTTTTTTAAACCATCTCCTTCCTTTCAGCCACAGCAGTCAAGAGAAGTGAGCAAATCTCACCTCAAGTCATTTACAAAGAGCACGGAACTGTTCAAAGGGATCCTCACCCAAAGCAGCTTAAGGCACGCAGAGGGTGGAACAATTGCTGCCTCCTTTTTAATTTCTCCAAATCACCATCAGATAGATGACAGTGCTTAGCACAGGAAGGATTCTGCAGGCTTCATAAACAATAGAGGTATTACCCATTATCACACAAGTACAAATTAGTTTGACCTTTCCAGCTTTTTCATACCAGGCTTCCTTTTTTCCACTTGACTAGAGAAAATATTGAGTCAAGCCATGTTCTGCATTCTCCCTCCTCAGATGTGTTTGACCGGGGTTCCTGCCCTAAATCTGCAATTAGAAGAAACCCATTAAACACTGGGTTCGCCTGAGGAATTCTTTGGCTCAAATTCCTGGTGCTCCCTGGGGCAGCCCCAGGCTCACTCTTGGGGTCGATGTGATAATTTCATATTCCATGGAAAGGTTGCGGTTATGAAAATAATGTTATGGCAGCAGAGATCATCACAGAATTATGGAATTGTTTGGGTTGGAAGGGGCACAGAAACTCATCCCTTGCACCCTTGCCAGGGCAAGGACAGAGAGAAAACAGGGGCTGGAAAAGCATGGAGGACACTGAGCACAGAATCCTGACAGTGACAGGATATTCCAAGGAGAAATTGGATGTGTTTTGGTGTCAATTCCTCAGAATCAGGGATGCTGAGAAAATTAGAGTGTAGCAATTGGGGTTAGAGTGGTAAAATCCCCTACCCAGCTAAAGCCTTGTCCTGCCTGATGCCAGGAGATGGAGCAGGGTGATCCTGGGCACTGCCTGATCCCAGGAGATGGAGCAGGGCATTCCCTGGGCACTGCCTGATCCCAGGAGATGGAGCAGGGCATTCCCTGGGCACTGCCTGATCCCAGGAGATGGAGCAGGGTGATCCTGGGCACTGCCTGATCCCAGGCTGATCCCTGCCTCCTGCCTGATCCCAGGGTGTTCCTGGCTCCTGATCCCAGGCTGATTCCTGGCTCCTGATCCCAGGAGATGCAGCAGGGTGTTCCTGAGCACTCCCTGATCCCAGGAGCTGGAGCAGGGTGTTCCTTGGCACTGCCTGATCCCAGGGTGATCCTTGGCTCCTGATCCCAGGGTGTTCCCTGGCTCCTGATCCCAGGCTGATCCCTGGCCCCTGATTCCTGGCTCCTGATCCCAGGGTGATCCCTGGCTGGTCCCTGGCTCCTGATCCCAGGCTGGTCCCAGGGTGTTCCCTGGCTCCCGATCCCAGGCTGATCCCAGGCTGATTCCTGGCCCCTGATCCCAGGCTGATCCCTGCCTCCTGCCTGATCCCAGAGTGTTCCCTGGCTCCCGATCCCAGGCTGATCCCAGGCTGATCCCTGGCTCCCGATCCCAGGCTGATCCCGGCCATGCAGCAGCTCCCAGCGCTGGGATGCTGGCTGGGCTCAGGGCTGTGTGTGGGCTGAGTGCTGCCACCCTGTGGGACCCGTGCCACTCCTGCCCGTGCCTGGCACTGCCGCGATGCTCAGCACACACCTGAGCGTGGGGAGCCCCATCCAGCTGCTCCCAGGCAAGCACGACACCCCGGGATAATCCTGACAGCTAATTCAGGAGCCGGGGATGTTTATAAAGAGGATTTCGAACAAAGAGGTGAGTGAGCTCTGCATCAGAACAGATGTTGTAATTCAGGCTCATTTGTAGGGCAGAGGTAACTGATGAATTCACACAATCCCTGTTTACTCACACAGATCCAGGCTGAAAATCCTGCTCTGTGCCTCTCTAGCAGCAGATCCAGGCTGAAATCACTCCTCTGCTCTGCTTCATATTTCATTCATTTCTGCTTCCAGCTATACATGCACAACAGAGGGCACGATACATCTCCCTAATTGAACAATACAGATCAATTAAATATGAAAAGTCGTTCTTGGATTGAAACCCTCTTAGGCAAATGTTCTGCTCTTATGCTAAGTAACTCTTTTAAAAAGCTGGGGGTTGTTGAGTGCTGTTCAGAGGGGGTTTATTTATTCTTTAAGGACTGGGAGACAAAACTCAAAAAGATTCATCCATTCATTTATGACAAGAATGAGACATTCAGGAGAGAGTTTTGACCATTGAGCAAGGGAGTAGTGAATAAAAAACATCTTATTTGATGAAAGTTCCTCTCTGCTGTTTGTGTGAGGTGAAGAACCCCCTGTACTCCTCAGAGATCACCCAAACCATGGCCCTGGATCAAACTGCACAAAGATCTCTCTGCTCCAGCATTTCCACCTAGAGCTGGAGGTGTAAAAATGAGGGATGGGAATCATTAGCAGGAGCCAGGGAGGATGGAAAGCAAGGAAAGCAGGAAAGCTGTGCCCTGAGCAGCCCCAGCAGCCCCGGGGCTCTCCCCGATGGATTTTTGGGTCTCCACACTCACATCGCGAAGAGCACGGACATGTAAATGAATTTTGTTGTCTGGAAATATTCCCGAATAAAGCCCTGTGATGTGAATAAAAGGAGTTGAATAAACAATGCACTTAGAGACGGGTTAAAATCGCGCAGGTAGGTCATTGCTGTGCTCACCATTCACATTAAATCACCCTCCACAAGAGAGGTTTGCCCACCACAAACCACCCGGGACGTCCCTTTGTTCCCCTTCTTAGGCTCCAATTAAATGCAATGACCTGCTAAGCCTTATGCAAATCGCCCTTAAACACCTCATCCCTTCCTGGGCTAAACCTTTTTATAAATAAGTGATAAACACAGATTTCGCCCGAGGCCAACAGAGATAGAACACCGACAGAACTTCGGGAAGAGCAAATCAGTCTGGAGGCAGGAGCAGCTCAGCTCAGGGCCTCCTGGAAATCCGGAGAAAACCAGGATTAACTTGGTTGGGTCTCTCAAACACATCTTGCTCTCAACAAGAATTGGGGAAAGTCCAACGTGATAGGGATGAGTCTCACTGAATCCAAAAACCAAAGAGGAGAAAAGGTGGGGGAGAACCATCCTGGGGCTTTGCTCTTATCTTTGTTATACCTGATCCCAGCAGAGCTTGGTACTGCCTAGATCATCACATGAGACATCTCCAGCAAATCCTCAAGGAATACAGACATCATCAACAGCTGAACAACTGGGAGCTTGAGGAAGAACTCACAGAAGCAACAAACGTGGCAGAACCTCGTTTTTAAAACCTTTAACACAATTTTTTAAAATCAACCCCTGCCATTTTGAAAGTGAAACGGTTGCAGATTTTTTTTTTTTTTTGAGTCCTTCTGAAGTGCAATAAGTGCATCACTTACCTCACTGGAGGCCACATGCTGATACATCTGCGCTGTGATTATGACCCTAAGCAAAAATCCCAATTTATGCTGCAGAGGCAAAACTTCCCCCTTCTGCTCCACCTTCCTAGAGCTGAACCCTGCCCCTGACAGCCACCAGATTGTTCTCAAAATGCTTTGACCCTGATGGTTCGAGGGCTTGGCTTTGACTGATTTAACCCAGCAATTAAAAACATCCCAACAACCCGTTCTTTTTCTTGGTTGGGATAAGTGTTTACCCTGCAGATTGAGATTAAATGACTGCACTCAGGGAACAGCAATAATTGCAGTTACTTCCCAACATCCCCACACTCAGAACCCCATTTAGTGCACAAAATAGGGTTCATAAAAGAGTTCTCATGGTTCATAATGAACGTGAAGCTCATTTGTGTTCAGATGAGAAGCAGCTTTGGCACAGCTTTGACACATTTCCTTTGAGTGCCCCCAGATTTGGTGGCTGCTGGGAGGAGGAAGAGGAGGCAGGGCAGAGCTGTGCACTGGTGTGAGGCAGTAAATCAGCCGGGTGCCATCATTACATGTTTGCTTTGCTCATAATAAAGAAAGAATGAATCACTCCTGCCATGATATCTGTACTGGAGCAAGCACTGTGGCAGAGAAAGTGGAAGATGTGTGCAAGCCTCACCCTCAGAGCTCCCAGTTGATATTTGTGGATTTTTTGGGGTGACTCACAGCATTTTGCTGTGTCTGTGATTACCTGCACGTCACTCACCCACCAGGCAGCACAGACTGACCAAGAGGAAGGAAAATTCCCAACTGTTGCACCAAAAGCCTCTTCAAAGAGGAGCTGAGCCCTCTGTGTGACAACGGGGCTGAGCACCAGGTCAGCACCACATCAAAGGAGAGACAGAACTGCAGAGACTTCACCAGGTCATTCCAGGCCACGCAGGGGAGGTGTGGGAAGCAACCCCAGACTTGCTCCATTCTACACAGGCCTAAAAATAGGCCTGGGATGATTTATGAACTTTCAAAGGCAGCAGAGTATTTTTAAGCAGCAGCAGCAGCTCCTCCTGCTCCGTCTGCAGCCCTGCTCGGCGCCAGGGCTGTGCCCACCCTGCCCTGATGGGAACCAGCCCCAACAGAACGCTCACCAAACAGAATTCAACAAGACCACAAGAGCAAATCAAAAGGCAATGATCTCTCCATCTCCTGGGTATTACCCTTCCTTCCACCCTGCCTTGCCTTCACCTCTGCGTTTTAAATATTCTGTTTTTTAAATCAAGTTAACTCCATATAACCATCAGACAAAGCCTGCTCCTGAGGCCAAGGTAAATAAATCACATGGTGCCAGAATATTTACAAAATTACTCCAAAGTTCTGCATCTCTGGGAGAAATTTGATGTGAGTTCAGCCTGTCCCTGCTGGGGTAACACAGGAGTGAGTTTCAAACCAGTGTTAATCGCAGTAAATAAAGACCTGGATAGCAACGAGAAAGACTTTGATGCATGGAGAGGTCCAAGTTTGGGAAGCAAGGTGGGCTCTCAGCAGCTGCTCCCTGGCTGCCACTGCTGCTGTCCCTCCCTCTGGAATTACAGCTCCTCAGCCAAGGGCTGCGACTCAGCACTCAGGAACCGAGCACTGCAGGGATTAACAGGGGAAAATCAACGCAGGACAGCCTGGAGAAGGGTGGGGGGTCTCAGAGACACCCACCCCATGGCCAGAGGTCTCCTTGCAGCCCAGGGGAGAGGACACATCAGCCCTCAGCCCTCCCAGCACACTGAGGCACACCTGCCCCCCTCAGCCATCCCTGGGGAGCTCAGGTGAGGGGCTGGCAGCTCCACACATCCCTGTTAACCCGTGCAAAGCCAGGCTGCAGCATCTCCCAGCCCGTTCTGCAGGGTGCTGCCTGCACAGGTGAGCGGCTCCTCCGCTGTCATTCACATTCCCGACACACGGTTTGTCACTGTGCGCGGAGACCAGAGCAGGCTTAAAATTCTGGGAGTGCCAGACGGGCTGGGAGAGAGCTCAGCTCCACTGCAGAAGGCAAGGACGGGGAAAATCCTTCCAATTCCAGAGTTTTGCCAGGGTCATTCAACTCCCAGCTACCTGCAGGCACACCCTGCTTCCCTCCACCCTCACCACCCAGGAGCTGTGGGTGTTTGGGGCACGAAACTCTCAAAGCCTCCAAAAAGGTGTTTAGAAACACAGCCAGAGTTTGGGGTGGCCTCCTGCAAAGAGACGCTTCCTAAAATCCCCCCAAAATCTCGTCAGGTGGGTTCAGCTGTGCCCGGAGTTCAGCACGGGAGGGGGAGGTTGCTGCTCGCCAGTGGAAGCCATTGTCTCCAGCAGGCTGCCGAGGGGAAATTAGCAGCGTGCACACCTCTAAATGAGGCTGGACGGCAAGGAAAGAGGGATTAGCCATGTAAAGTCAGTCCTTTTGGTATTAGATTAAAGAGGGGAGGTGACTTTGAAGGATTAGTCAAGAGCCATTTAAGCAGTTTTCAGGGACTTACAAACGCGGGGTAAAAATGCAGCTCCTCGGGTGCAGAAAAGAAGAAAAAATCAGTTTTCCGGCCAAGAAAGCAGCAAAAAAAAGCTTCTGGGGGACCCCCTAAAGTGCAGGCCCCCACCACGCTGCTCCCCAGGCTCGCTGCTGGCTGTGGAGCGCGGCTGCAGCATCACCTGCACACCTGGGCTGGAGCTGCTGCAGGAGCCGGAGGCACCAGGGAAGGGGCTCCGATGCCACGGGGGTGGGTCCCGGCACCCCTGGGCTCCCTGCCAGCACGGGGGCACAGCCACCCACCCACCCGCCGAGGGGCAGGGGGTGCTGGATGCTGGGAAGGAGCTCCGGAGTACCGCGACCATCACAGGAGGAGCGGCCGCCAGTCCCCGCTCCCACCCCGGTGATTTTTTCCGCTGGGATGCGGGTCCTGAACCGAGCCGTGGAAAGCGGAGGATGGGCGAGCACAACCTACAAAAAACCTGACTTATCCCCGCAGCCAAACGTCCCCTGCTTGCCCGCACCTCAGCGTGCCTCATCGACATGCTGCAATCTTAATTTTCTGCCCACGTTAATCCAGCGAGGGGAGAGGAATACGCGGCTCCGAGACATCAGGCTGCTCTATCGAACGAGCCCTCCTCGGGAAAAAAAAAATAAAAAATAAACCCCTCTTTGGCTTAGCCTAAAAGGTGCCGAGTAATTGGTATGTAAGATACAAACTATTGCCACTTGTTATGCAAGCGGCATCCTTCAATTTGTAGTTTGGAGAGCAAGCCGGTCCTGTCTGGGATAAATAAAACAACACGCTGCGGTATGTTGCTCACGACACGGGAGCAGCGGCAGCCGGGGGAAGGCGAAAGGAGCTCCAAGAGAAGAGTTCCACGCTCGGGAACGCGGATGGAGCCGGCAAGAAAGTTCTGCGTGCGCCTGGAGCAGCCTGGAGGGAGCATCCCGGGATCCCGCACTGGCTCCGCGATGAGCCCGCACTGACTCTGGGATGAGCCCGCTCCGTGTCCGGGGGTCCGCAGCCACCCCCGTCCGGTCTGGCCCCCGCCGCAGCTCCGCACTCGGGGGGCACCGGGGGGACCCCGGCGGGCACCGCGCATCCCCTCCGCCGGCCCCGCATCCCCTCCGCCGGCCCCGCATCCCCTCCACCGGCTCCGCATCCCCTCCGCCGGCCCCGCATCCCGCCCGCG
>VWYP01010641.1:137370-157420 GCA_013400435.1 Pycnonotus jocosus
GGGGGGCGGGCGGCGGAGCGGCGGCGGCCGCCTTAACCCTTCGTGCCCCGCCGGTGCCCACCCGGTGCCCGCCCGCGGCCGTGCGGCAGCGCCCGATCCCCGCTGGCAGCATCCCCTGCCCTGCCCGGGTTCGCTTGGCTGCAGCCCAGGTGCGGATCTTTCCGCATCCCGGGCAGCTCCCAGCCCGTCCTCTCTTTTCTCCCATCCCCGACCAGCCCCGGTCACACCACGGGAGACCACAGAATCCCAAATTACCGCTCGCGGTTGATTTTTCATTTTCCCCTCGGCGCGCTGCCCTCCGGTTTTAATCCCAGATTTGCCGTAATTATCTCGCTCTTTAAAGGGAGCCTGTCCTCATCCGCCTGCTCTGCCAGCCTCTCGCTCAGCCCTTTGCATCCGCCGTCTCCTTTCATCCCCTTCCCGTTCCTCCTCGTCCGAGAAATGCGTGTGTCGTGCGGGGAGATGAGGAGCCCGAGAGCGCAGCGCACCTGGGGACCAGCCCGGCTGCTCCCGAGCTCTGTGCCCAGGGATGCTCCCAAGCCTTCCTCAGGATCCCTCATCAGGGGCTCTGCTTGCTGCTGCAATGCAAATCCTGAGCCACAAACTGCTTTGAAAGTCATGAGTTCAGCCTTAATAAGCAGCATGATGCAAAGGCATAAAGAGAAGAAAAAAACCCCCACATTCGAAAGTGAATTTGGGACCTACCTTTTCCCCTGTCCCAAAATCCTGTCCTGGGAAGTTCTCTTAAATGCTTGTGCAAAAAAAACCCAACCAAAACCAAACCTGCCTTGTAGTGCAAAGAGGGTATTCAGTCTTAACTGTGCCTCCCCTGGGTTTTGAGGGATTAAGTGAAACCCTTATTATGTTTAATTATCTCTGGAGTTGCTCTCTGTGCTTGCTGCCTTGCTTTATGGTTTAATAAACTGCACGTCGATAGAAACTGAATGACAATTAACGTTAGTGCAGGTTGGGCTGGCGTTTACTGCTGCTCACAGCTTCCTCCTCCACAGCACCATCCACCAGAACCTCTTCGCTCACGCAGCCCCCTGCTCCCAAAGGATCCATCCAAAAGGCTGGGGAGCACCCTGGGCAGCTCAGGAGGGTGGCTGAACCCCATGCAGGCCTCAGCTCTGTGGGTCCAAGGCGCTGTGAGCTCTCCATGGAGCGGTGACAGCACCCCAGAACACCTCCAGGCTGATGGACCAGCTGGGATTGGCCCAATCCTGGGCAATCCTAAAGTACCTCTGGTGTCCTGGGGATGCTCAACTCCTTTATCATGGAATCATGGCTGGGAAGGATGTCCAGGATCATCAGGTGATGGTGGAGGATGGCCCTACACACAGTTCAGTGCTCCTGGAGACAGCAGGAGGGGCAGTGCTGCCTTTGCTGAGCCCCACAGAGAGTTTAAGGTTGGGCCCCAGAGTGAATCAGAGTCTGGAGGAGGCAGGAGCTGCACTGAGCCGTGCATGGCAGAATCCCCCTGTGCCATGAAACGTTGTATAAATGTTGTGTATTATTTGTGTAATCTCATCCTGATTTATACAGGAGGGGAGCCTGCTCAGCAATCCAAAACAAAGTTGAGCGCCGAGCGTTTCCAATTTGTGTCTCCAAGGTCACCTCATAAATCCTGGCGCTGCCAATCTGCCTGGGGTGGAACAGCTCTGGAGGGAAATCAACGCTGGAAACGCTGCCGGGTTTCTCACAGGGAACATGCCTTGAATGCATCATCATCATCATCATCATCATCATCATCATCACCACAACCCAGCTGAGCGTGCAGCGTCCTCGAAGGCAGCGAGGAGGAAACATCTCCCACCCTCGCCCGGGTGGCAACCAGCAGCAAATGAGAGCTGAAAGGTGAAGGCAGGGCGGCGGTGGGAGCAGACAGATGGCTTCCCTGGAAAGCCTTTTGGTTGTGCCACCTTCCCTGCACACCTTTAGCTCACCCTTGAATGAACAAGCAAACCAGGTCACTTGCTTTTTGATATTATTTTTTTTTTTTGTCCTCGACAAATCCACAAATAAGGCCAAAGGTGGAAGAGTCAGCAATCGACGCCTCCCATTGAAAACTCAGACATATTCTCTTGAACAAACAGTCTCAAACGCTTCATAAAGCTGGCAAGGAAAAGTGCCTGGCGGGTTTTTGAGGCGGGTTGGAACGGCGGAGCTGACACTTTGAATCAAGCCTTAGAGCGCGACCTTCAGAAACTCCTGCACCGCCCTGCCCGTGACTGACAGCGGGAGATCCCTGCCAGAGCATCGCCAGGGCATTTAGCACGCTCCTGTTAATTAGCTACAAACAAACCGCTCTGAATTGCCGTGGAGGCTGCCACGTGTGTGTGTGTGCCCACAAAACCCCGCAGGAGGCAGAGCTGGCCCCAAGTCCTGCCCTGGGACAGCGTCACAGATGGTCCCCATGATGCCTCAGCATTTCAGCTTTTATATTTTTCATGTGTTTGTAACCCTGCAGTTCTTTAGTGTGTAACTCTAAGCTCCACACACAGTGGGAGCTGCTGCTTCCCCATTTTGGGCAGACACAGCAATTTCTCTCCAGGCCTGGGGATCAAGGACACCTCACTGCCTCAGGCCCTGAGAGACGGGAACAAAAATGAGCTGGGGGGAGCAAACTTGGGGTGAATGACTTCATTAGCTGAAGCTGTAATTGGAAGATGAACCCCCAAAATGCAAATGGACCAAACTGATCAAAGTGTGAAAACCCCATGACCTGTCATCCATTTTATGGTGTAACCTCTGGGGTGCTTCATCTGCCCTAAATGTGCCTCAAGGCCTCTCAATAAATAGAACAGCTTTTTATTCCCTGGATTCTGCCTGGCCCCTGTTTTTAGGCAGCCCCAAAAGGCACCACCCAGACTGACCCCTGTGTGTGCCTGCACAGAGGAGCAAACACAGCCCTGCAGTGCTGCTACAAGCAGGAGTAGAGGTGGAGCAGTCACAGGCTGTGATTTACGGGTGCTGAACTCGCAGCCTGAACTTGGCAGAGGCTCCCGTGTTTAGGCTGCAGTTTGTGTAAATCTCAGGAGAGCTTTGGGCGTGGTTTCACTGACACAGTAAGAGTTTGTTAAGCGGTTCTGCTTTAAATGACTGCCGCAAAACATCCCCGAGGTTTACACTGGAGTTTTGTCTGACCTTTAATTAAAATACCAAGGCTCTCTTTACGTGGTGATGGCCATTTGTAAAGTCCTCTGAGGGTTTTGTCCAAGTCCTGCTTGTATCTCAGTGATATCTCAGGGAGCAATGCAGCTCACGAGGAATTCTGGAGAAATCCACCCCCTTTTATCATCCCCAGCCTTGCACTGTATCAATTTCATTTTAGGACAATGCATCAAATTGATGATTTTTAATGTGATGCAGTAAGAAAAGTGGAATCAGCAACGGGTTGAGAATTATTCGTGGATGGGATCTGTAAATATTCTTGAGTCCACGGCTCCGTTGACACCACAGGTGGGGATTTGTAGGGAAATAAATCCTTTCCACAAGGCTGAAGTGGAAAGGTGGTGGATAAATGGCCCTGGAGGCTGATGTCCTGTTTGGAACAAGGAAGAAATTGCAGCAAACCCTGGGTGTTGTGCCAGCATAACTCAGTGATTGTTTCAGAGATCCACATTCCCTGTTTGCTCCTCAATCTTTGGCCAAAGCTGCCAGCTATTGCCAATTTCAGTGGGATATTTTGGAAACACGGATGTTTAACACTGACAAATAGTTGAGAACCAAAAATCTAAACCTACAAACTTGGTGCCTTCAGGTGCACCTTCAACAACTTCACTGTCCAAGCATGAAAAAAAAAAAGCTCTCAAGGCACAAATTCCTAAAGAAATCTTAATTTCTTTAGTTTAACTCCAAATTCTTCTGGTCTATAAAGTCTCTGGAAGGCAACAGCAATTCTGTCTGAATCAAGGAGCACAGCAAAGGACCCAAACATTATGGCTGGGAAAGTCTTTCACAGTTTAAAAAGCTCAGCTTAAGCAGTGGCTGAGTCCAGAATTTTTCCATGTTTTTCGTTGGATTTTCTGTACCCAAACTCTCCCAGAGCCTTTGTAAAACTTCCTTGAGGCTCAAACTCCCTAATAACAGTCGATAATAATGCACATTTTTTATGACCAAATTGTGGAATTCGGAATTTTTTTAAATGAAAATTATGCAATTCTCCAATGGTAAAACTGTAATTTATAACTAAATTAAGGCTTTAGGTTGCAAGGCAAAGAAAGAGCAGAATGGGAAAACCCTGAAGCTTCTCGGTCTAATAATTATAAATTATTTTTTTGGTTATTAAAATTCCAAGGTGACAGGCACTGCTACATTTTAGTAGTTAAAGAAACACAAGATAAGCTTCATTATCTGCAGTGATTTTTTTTTCTTTTTTTTGGAGAGTAGATTTAAAACGCAATAATTCAATTACCTCCGAAATCCAAATAAAACCTCCCCATATTCCTCAAGCATGGCCTGAGGGACGTCTCCAATGACACAACCTTAATAATGCCCACATTAAAAAAAATTGGTCAGAATAAATACTTTGAAGGCCCCCAGAATTGCGAGTGTGCCTCCACGATAAGGTGGTGACATTTATAAATGCCATGTGATTAGCATGTGAAGGGAGATGCACATTCATCGTGTGCTCAGACCTATTAATCATCCATCACCTGATAAACATGGAAGAAAAACGCCCTCTCTGCTCCCTTTTGGAGTCCTTCAAAAGGTGGCACTTGGTGCTGATAACTCCAGCATTCCCTCAAATCCCTTAGGCAGGACTTTGTAACAAAAGTTTTGTTTGTGTTCAGGCAGGATCTTCCTGAAGACCACAATGGATTTTGGATGGATGAAGGAGCCTCAGCCAAAAGCCTCATCAACCTTGGGGCTGATTCTTTTTCCAGAGGTATCCAGGATTCTCAGGCACTCCCAGGTGGTTTTTTTTGCTGTGAACATTCCACTGAAAGCTTTGGCTTTTGGGGAAAGAATCTGCACTTTAAGCTTCAAGAGTGGGGGTAGGTTTCTATGGGATATTGGGACAGAATTCCTCCCTGGGAGGGTGGGCAGGCCCTGGCACAGGGTGCCCAGAGCAGCTGTGGCTGCCCCTGGATCCCAAGGCCAGGTTGGACATTGGGGCTTGGAGCAGCCTGGGACAGTGGAAGGTTGTCAGGATGAGACAATCTTTAGGGCCTTGTCCCACCCAAACCATTCCAGGATTCCGTGATTTTATAACAAAGCCCCTCTCGCTTCAATCAGCCCCACAGATTCCAAGAAACCTCTGCATGATCCTCCATGAGACGTGATCTGGGAAAAAGTGACAGCTCTCCCTCTCAGGGAAGCCTGTGGAGACAGGCTCTCCAAGGCAGATAAAATTCTGAATATCCAGAGAAAGTCAACTTGAGGCACTCAGGAGTTAATGTCACGAGACAGGAATTATCAAATCAAACCCTGGTCTGTCTCATCCAACATCTTGCCTGAACTCATGGTTGTCAGGACTTATTGCAGGGAAAGGAGTGAGAAATGTCTCCTTGCTGTGGGACACGGGGAAGGTGGAAATCCAGAAGTGTGAGATTTGGTAATTTTGTGTCAGCCCGTGAATCCGACTGCCAACGGCACCGCGGTGACACCAAGGAATGGGAGAACTTTTGGGAATGACTGCCCAGAGGAAGCTTTTTGCAATGTCTCTTATATTAATAATCCCAAATTCAGGAACTGAATTTTGTGCATTCATCAGCCACAAACACACCCAGAGCCTCCCATTCCGGAGCAGCGGCGTGGGCTGGGTGTGATCCCTGCACACACCACCCGTGGGGCTGGGACGGGATTAAAATCACTGGGAGCTCATGAAAACCCCTTCAAAATAGGAACTGCTCTTCCCAGTAATGAGAACAGGAAAGGCTTTAAGATTTCCACTAGAATGGGAGCCACGGAGACAATTCTGAGCAAGACACGGCCCCATTGTTAATGCACAGATAAGGAAGGCCAAAAATAGAACTGTATTAATTTCAGCACAGAAATACAGGGGGAAAATATATTTGTGCCGAGGAAGGAGAAAGTCATACAAATTTTTATTTGAAAGATTTCTATAGAAATCCATTAAAAACAGCAGAGAGGGGTGAAAAAAAAAAAAAGAGAGAGTGAGGGAAAACATCTCTCTGCAGCTTATGAATAACAGATAAAGTTTGTTCCAGTAATGATAGGGTACGTTTGTATTTGAAGAATAGTAGCCTGCCAATAATAAAGATAAAGACAAATACTTTCATGGCTGTTAGAAGAATAAAACAAAGCTGACTCCTTTTTTCCCTCTTTTTTTTTTTTTTTTTTTTTAAATTGAAACAATTATTTTTTCCTGAGGACAGTTGGGTACATTCGACAGATAAGTTATTAACTGTCACTTTTGGAGTTTTAGCTTTACACAGCAGTCACCAAGGCACAGATTGTGCATACATAATTTCCTAAAAGGGATCATGTTATTATGGAAGTCGTGTTAGCGGTGGAGGAACACGAATATTCCCCTTTAAGTCATTATCTGAGAATAATATCCTGAATTGGATCCATCCTGGGGGAGAAAACAAACCCAAACAGCTCGGGCCCAAATGTATTTATGGCACATTTGTGATATTTATGATTTCGGAATAATGATATTTATACAAACACAGGAGAGGCTTTAAATATGTGATGAGGCCAGAAAAATTCAGATCAGTGTTCTACATCTTGTAGAGGGTTCAAAGTGCTGGACCACCGAGGCCATGAGGTGTTCCATGGGTCCTAAGGTTTATTTGACTGATCTGCATCTCCAAACTTGCAAATAACTCTGCAATTCCTTCACTTGGGGGAAATCACCACCACTTATGGGACTACAATTAAAGGAGGAGTTGTGGAGCTGCTGCATCAACCCAAATTGGAGCAGAGTTTTAATGTCTTCTGCTGCCTGATGGTGGAGAGACACCACCTGAAATGTTGCCATTTGTTTAATGATTTGCTGGAACTCTGGCATTTTATAAATATTTTTTGTTGTTGTTGTTGCAAAAATAAGCAGTTCTGTAATCACACATCTCCTCAGAATTAACCCCTGTGCTGTCCAGAGAGTTCTGGAATATCTCTGGTGAAGCAAAACCTCTTTGCATGGGGACCAGGCCGTGCATTAGTGTTAACTGATGAATATAAATGGTCCTGAATTGGGGTTTTGTGCATTCTGCAAGTTTGATGGACCTGCCTGCAGTGACAGAGTGGCTGATCATTCATTACAAGGAAGAAAGAGAAGAGAATATTTGAAATCTTTCAAAAACTGAGTTGTTTTCTCTCTAGGGATTTTGCTCTGCCACAAGAGAGGAGAAGGAACCATTGGAAACCCCAAGGAACAGCTCTCTCCTCCCTCTGCAGGGCTGGGAGGTTCCACTAAGGCTTACATTATTAAGAGTCTTCCAATGGATTTATGAACAGAAGATTACATTCCTAATGCCTGCTTCTGAGAAACGGAGTGAATAATTCAAGCACACCAACATGAGCGTGGAAAACAGAAAAGCAGCTCGGTGCTGAACAAGGAGAGAGAGAGAGCCCTGAGCCCACTGCAGCCAAAAAAATGTGATCATTTTTTTGTGATCAAAAATTGTGGAGCATCAAACCCACTGAGAAGGAGGGAGCAGCTCGAAGGGAGAGGTTTTAAAGCCCCAAGTGGGAGCTGCAGCCCGTGGCAAGGATTGCACACTGAAGGTAAGGGAAGATGGACAGCACTGCCCACACAGACAGAGGAGTTGCACAGTTAGCGAGGCCCTTTTGTACTGCAAATCGACAGATTTAGAGAATCTGCTCGGCAGAAGACAGAGGAATTCCAGTGAGAGCCCAAGACAGGGTTCAGTGACCAGGGGAGGCTTCATGTGAGGATGAGGAGCTGCAGAGCTGCCCCTTGAAATACCGGCACTGCTGCTTTAACTGAGGTGGGGTTTGGCTGTGAGGATGCTCCTGGCAGAGAAGAGCAGGCGTTGATCTGATCTACAGGGCAGAGAAAAGCTGACACAGCTGGGGCTGCCCCATCCCTGGAAGTGTCCAAGGCCAGCCTGGAAGGGGCTGGGAACAATCTGAGACAGTGGAAATGTGGATGTTATAGGATTGGAAAAAGATGAGCTTTAAGGACCCTTCCAACCCAAGCCATTATCTCATTCTGTGACTCTGATATCAGATATATGACACCATCCTGCTGGATTTGACACAGGGATTTGACAATCTCAAAGTGGAAATGGTTCCATCAATGATTGCTGTGCACAATCCCAGTTTTTCTGAAGCAAACAGGAAATCTGCCATCCCAACACAGCAATTCCTGCTGTAGATCTGATGGTCAGTGGGGGCAAACAGCATTGTGGAAGCTCGGACATCCCAAGAGAGAAAATCACCAAACCCCTGTGCTGAGGTGCTCAAGGAAACTCCTCTCCCATCCCCTTCCCTACCAGGGGCTGGCATCACTGATCCTCTCAGAGAGGAGCTGTGCAGGGATGTGATAACCCAGGGGAAACACCTCCTCCAAGGCTGGCTGTTTAATTGCCAAATTGGGGGTGATTTGCACACCCATCCACCCTGGGCACTTGTTCTTCCCCAAGGAGACAGCAGTGTCCCTGAGTGCCACCCCGAGGGCTTTTCCCTCAGAGTCATCATCTGTCCTGAAGAAATGTGATCTGTGGAGCATCGAGCCCACTGAGAAGGAGGCAGCAGCTCGAAGGGAGAGGCTTTAAAAAGCCTTTAAAGCCCAATCCCTTGGGAAGGGCACAGGGGACATCACCAGGATTCCCCTGGAGTGGCTGGGAGTGTGCCAGGGCTCAGGCTGTGCCACCCAGGGCCAGCCCAGCCCAGGGAGCACAAAGGACATTGTCGAGGGACTCATCAGGAGCTTGCTGATCCTGAAATTTGGTGCTTGTGGGACTCAGGGCTCAATCAGTGCCAGGAGAAAGGTCCTGGCTGGGTTTTACATGGGTGAAATCCTGCCTGAACAAAGCAGGGGTTCCTGTTCTCTCCAGCTTCAGCAGAGCCCCTGCAGGGAGACAAAAGATGGCACAAAAGAGCTGATCCAAGCCATCCTGCCCAGAAAGGAGCTTTCCCTTCTCTTTTGACACGAGCCTCGATGTGACAGTGAGGACTGATCCCTGTGCTGTGTCCAGGAGGCAGAAAAGGTGAACAATGTGTGTCCTTTGCTCCTCTGGGGACACCTGCTCGCTGTCTTGATTTAACATCACAGATGGTCAATAAAGAGAAGGAAGAGGGGCAGAAGAAGGCTGCAGGAACAGAGGATCTCAGCCTTTCCTCTCCTGCAGAGCCCACCAGCTGGCTCAGCCCTGTGGCAGTGTCTGATGCCTGCTGCAGGTTCCTTTGCTGTGTGTTCTGTGCAGCTCAGCGTGCTTTGTCTCGCTGCCATCTCCCTCTCTGGGTGATTTTCGGATCTGAGGGATGCTCAGCAATTAGCTCTGTCTAACTGGCCTTGTTCTTTACCAGGCATCTGCAGGTTTTCTTTCTGCCTTGCTGTGGCTGCAGCAGGGCTTGGCTTGTGCCACAAACCCAACACAGGTCTGGTTCTCAATTGTCTGTTTGGGTAACCTGGTCAGGCTTCATTTTTGGTTTTCATTTTGTTTTTTTTTTGTTTGTTTGTTTTTGTTTTTGTTTTTTTTTTGTTTGTTTTTACACACCAAAATGTGAGTCCTCGAGTCACAAAAATGTGACTCTCCTGGGGGCCTGCAGCCCCCAAGTGCAGTTATGGGTCTCTTTAACAATTATTTGCTGCTCTGCGATATCAATGGGGATAAATTCAGTGATAATTAATTTATAATTAATGCCATAGAATCCCAGAATGGTTGGGGTTGGAAGGGACCTTAAAGCTCCTCTATGTCCCATGGGTAGGGACACCTTCCACTGTCCCAGGGTGCTCCAAACCCCATCCTTGACACTTCCAGGGGCAGCCATCAAGTAGAAGAATCATGTAAGAATAAAAATTATACATGAATAAGAGTGCAGTGCTGTTTGACACAAGGATCATTTTTCTCATGTTGAACAAGCCCATCCTCCTGAGCTTTCCACCAGTCCCCCAAGTTGTGCCCCATGGATCATCCACCTGTCCCCCATCACATGGAGCCTGTGGACACCTGAGCACGGCCAGGCTGCAGCCAGGGCCAGCAGCTGGGTGTTTTATTAATGCTCTGGTAATATTCATGACATCTGTCTTGAAACTCAACTCCCTTCTGATTTTACAGGCAATTATGGCTCAGTTACGGCTGTCACATCAGCCTGGCTTGCCTTCCTCCCTCTCTCCCTTCCCTTTTTATTCCTGCATGTTAATCTGTTGGAAATCAGTGTCAAAACCTGTTTACACTCTTCCCCAACCACCACTTACATGGGCACTTTAATAATGTACCTTTGCTGTAAGCACATCACAGAGGCTTTGTTTCACACGGAGAGAGAGGCAGAGGCCATAAATGAGTAAAAAACATGCATCACATCCCATGGAAATCATTTATTCCCAGTCCAGAAGCCAACCAAGAACCACGTCCTATTTTTGCCATGCTTCGAGCTGTGAAGCTGAATCAGGGCAATGTCTCTGAGCTGGCTTTGAACTGCCAGAGGGCAGGGTTGGGTGGGATATTGGGAAGAAATTCCTCCCTGGGAGGGTGGGGAGGGGCTGGGATAGAATTGCCAGAGCAGCTGTGGCTGCCCCTGGATCCCTGGCAGTGCCCAAGGCCAGGTTGGATGAGGTTTGGAATAACCTGGGACAGTGGGAGGTGTCCCTGCCATGGCAGGGGTGGCACTGGATGGGATTTAAGGTCCTTTCCAACCCAAACTCTCTTGTCATTTATGATTCTGTAGAAATACAACACTTAAGAACAACCAAGCACTTATGGGCGGTAAATAGTAGGAAAAAAATGGCATTAAATGGAATGAAATAACGCAAACCAGCTATTTTTTAAATGGAATTTCAGTCAGTCAGTGCAGTCCCAGCTCAGCTCTGCTCCACTCAGCCCAGGACAGCTGTGTGTGTGCAGACACAGGCACTCACCCTGGTATTTTTAAGCATCGTGGATTTATAAACCAGAGCAGGACAGGAGGGGCTGGGAGGGAAAAAAATAACTCCACTCGCTGCCAGCATATTGTACATCTTCACTTCCACCCCCTCATCTCCAGCCTGCAGAGATTTCACAGCCCTGGGAGATCATCCTTTCCCGTGCTGGGAGATTCTCCTGCCCGAGTGGGGCAGGGAGGGCTGTCCCGGGCTGTGCCATGGGGGATTGTCACCTCCCCGTGCCCAGCAGGGCATATTCCACACCCTGCAAAAAGGACAGGCACGAACAGAGGTGGCTTTTTGGGTTGGATCAGCAGAGAGGGCAGTGCCAGCATCCTCCAGGAACCGGCTTGTCCCAGCAGAGGGGACAGGGATGTGGCAGGGAAGTGTGTCCCCACAGCTGCCAGCAGCAGCAGCAGTGACAGAGGGGACAGGGGTGTGACAGGGAGTGTGTCCCCACAGCTGCCAGCAGCAGTGACAGAGGGGACAGAGGTGTGACAGGGAATGTCCCTATAGCTGCCAGCAGCAGCAGTGACAGAGGGGACAGGGGTGTGACAGGGAGTGTCCCTATAGCTGCCAGCAGCAGCAGCAGTGACAGAGGTGGCTGGACTGAGCTGGGCTGGGCTCTCCCAGAGCTCCAGAGCCAAACGCTGCTCTCTGCTCACACAGCAGGGCTGGCCTGGGTCACCTCCTCTCATCCTCCCCCCATGGATTCCCTGGGAGTCCATAAGTGAGAGGAATCCTCGGGAAAGGCTGATTTCCCCCACTGGGAATCTGCTGTTGTGCCTCAACAATAACCTCCCACAAGTGGAAGTGAAGCTGCCTCATCCAAGGCAAAATAAAATAAGGAAAGGATGTCAGTGTGTCCTATCTCCCGACTTTCACAGCCTGATATTCACAATCAGATCAGAACAGCTTGCATCTCTGCTGTAATTTTGCCCAGCACACGCTCCAAGCAGCGGTGGAGTTTAAACTGCTATCTGCAATATTTTTATTGAGAGCCCTGTTTGAAGAGGGATATCTTGCTGAAATAAGCACCTCAGCCGGCGCCATGTTTCAGGGGCTCTCTCATTTCTGGTGACACACATCCCCAGCGGTGACACTGCCTGTGAACCCTCCTGCCACACCGCCCAGGCAGCAGGAGGTGTGCAGCCAAAGGTGAATTCCAGCACTGCTGATATTTGTAATTGGAGTGGAGAAAGCAGATGAAGAAAACTTTTCATCTCTCACCTTCGTGACACGTCAGCTGAGCCCGGGCTGACCTCCACCAGTGAGTGTTTTGCTCAAGCTGCTCTGAGTCTCCAGGCTGGCTTAAAGTGTCCCCAGCAATATGCATGGACACTGCTCACTTCGTTTTATTAAAGACTTATTTCAAGTTTAAACCAGATTTTCTGGAAATGTGCTAATGCCTTTTTTTTTCTCCAGTGATGTCTGGTTTTTCAGTTCGGGTGCCAGCACTAAAACTGTGCCAGGTCCCCTCCCAAGATGTGTCTGGAAAAATTATAAAGAGATATCTGAAATGTGGGGAGCAATTGAATCTTGGAGTCACAGAAAGGTTTGGGGTTGGGAGGGACCTTAAATCCCATCCAGTGCCACCCCTGCCCTGGCAGGGACACCTTCCCCTGTCCCAGGCTGCTCCAAGCCCAATGTACAACCTGACCTTGGGCACTGCCAGGGATCCAGGGGCAGCCACAGCTGCTCTGGGAATTCCATCCCAGCCCCTCACCACCCTCACAGGGAGGAATTTATTCCCAATATCTCATCCATCCCTTCCCTCTACCAGTCTGAAGCCATTCCCTGTGTCCCATCCCTCCATCCCTTGCCAATCTCTCTCTCTCCATGTTTCCTGTGTCCCCTTCAGACCCTGCAAGGTCACACTGTGGTGACCCCAAAGCTTCTCCTGCACAGGTGAACAATGCCAGCTGTGCCAGCCTTTCCTCCCAGCAGAGCTGCTCCATCCCTCTGCTCATCCTGGAGCCTCCTCTGGGCTCTCTCAGCAGCTCCAGCTCCTCCCTGTGCTGGGCCCAGCTCTGCAGGTGGGCTCTCACCTGAGAGGGGCACAATCCCCTTCCAACACCTCGGCTGGACCTTTAAAATCTCTGTGCTGTCATCAATTCACCACTTTCTCCACGAAGACAACTTGATTAGTGTGCAAAACATGTTCTTCATTTATCTTTTGTTTTCTGCTTGTTGTCAGTGTTTACTTTATAAATAGGCAGCATCTCTCAACATATGTTTGCTCTGCTTTATGCTTTGAGCAGAACATGCAGCAGTAAAGGGAAGAGATATAAGTGAAACAGGAGGGCTGCATTCCTTTGGGAGTTATTTGCTGTTTATTTTACATTTTCCAGGACACCTTTTAGGGTCCTGAATTAGTGCTTTCCCAGCTTCTCTACTTCAGCTCACTGAACACTCTTCCCACTGTCACAGCATCAGCCAGGAGCAAGAAATGGTGAGGGTCAGTGAGCACAGCAAACCCTGCCATTACTGCAGGGGAACTGTTGAGTTTTGGGTTCTCTGTGGCACAGGGGGCCAGCACACCACAACACTTCCAAAATGCTCTTTACCTGGACTGGCATGGACACAGGGGTTGTGAAACAGTCAGAGCTCAGATTTGGGCGAGGATATTTCTCCTTTCAGCTGCTGCTGGTTTTATTGGCAACATTTATTGCCTTTTTTTCTGTTTTTTAAAGGCAACAACCCAGAGACAGCACAAAAACAAAACCCAAAGGTCAGGCAGGCATCGTTTCCATGCTCACCTGCCCATCACCTGTAGCTGTGTTTGTATGGCCAAGCCTTTACAAAGTCACTGCAGTTGAAACAAAACCTCTTTTGGTGTTCAGCTCCTGCCTGGCAAACCTTTCAAGACCTGGTTTTGCTCTGCACTGGAACGAAAATCCCCCTGCCTCCTGAAATCCAAGAAGCCAATCTGTCTTTGTCAGGAGTGGATTGTGTTGAGAGGACCTGGGAGCAGTTTGTTGTGCTGAGAGCACGCACAGGCTCCCCGCTCTGTCTGCAAAATGCCTCCCAAAAACACCTGTGAACTTTGGGCTGTAAAAATAAACCAGCTGAAAATCAGAACAACCAAGAACTCCATGGAGTGCAAGGAGTCCAGAAAGCTGGAAAACAGGGGGCTCATGGCATTGTTCCAAATCTTTGAACCTCCCCTTGGTGGTTCTGTTTGCTCTTTATGAAATCATGGAATGGTTTGGGTTGGGAGGGATCTCAAAGCACATCCAGTGCCACCCCTGCCATGGGCAAGGACACCTTGCCCTATCCCGGGCTGCTCCAAGCCTCATCCAACCTCTCCTTGGACACCTCCTAATTAAACCTGAGCAGCATTTATTTGGAGATATGAGCAGCCATCAAATTAAATCCTCTAGGCCTGCCAACTGATTTGTTTGGTGCATCAAGAATGGATTAGCACAGACATTTTGGGGTGTAAAACAAGAAATTGTGGTGGTCAGTGAGCACAGCAAACTGCAAGTGAGACTGTGGAGTTTTGGGTTCTCTGTGTCTGTGGCACAGGGTGACACTCTGTGAACAGCACTTCCAAAATGCTCTTTGCCTGGATTGATTTCCTAGATTTTCCTCTTTACCTAGATTTGCTTTTCAGGCCAAGCAATGGGAACCCAGAGACAAAAATATCAAAATGGCAGCTGAAGTATCTCCACAGAAACCTTAACACAGCCAGAGCATAAAACTGCTGGGACAGAGCAGATCCCCTCCCATCCATCACCCACCCGGGAATCCCACCCTGAACAACCCCAGGCAGGGTTTCAGTGCCACTGTCACCTTCCTTGGGTCTCCATCGTGGTGGGGGGATCTGCTTTTTGCTGCTTGTCTTTCCCCAGCTCATTATATTCCTTCCTTTCTTTTGCTCTTTGTGTTTTTGCTCACCAGAAAAAGGCACTTGAAGCATAAAACTGGTCTTGTATTAAAAAAAGACAGTAATAAAGGGAAACCCTGGAGTGTTGCAGGGAAAGGTTACCTTGAGCTATGGGAATTGTCAACATATCAAAGACACATAGCTAAGCTTTTGTTTTGATTCTCCCTTGCATTTTATGCTGAATTTCTTGCTCCTGTCCCCACTGTCTCCTTAAAAATTCCACCAAATTAGTGAATTTCTCTATAAAACCCAAAGACCCACACAAAGACAATTTAATTCGGTCTAAATGGAAACTTGATTGACGTGAATACCGCAACAATGCTCTAATGAAATTTGCCCAACTCAGATTTTTAAAGGAAAACATATGCTGTGAGTAATGAACAGCTCTCATCCTCCTCACCAGCCTTGCCCCCAAAAACACGAGTCGAGAAAACAAACGGCTCCGGTAATTAAACCCCACGGAAGATTGGTTTACGGGTGGTGATTAATAGAATAATGGCGAGGTACAGCTCTGGGGTGGGTGGAGAGTTACAGCCTCGCATCATCACCCAAACAATGCCCTTAAATTAGGGAATTTACATCCTGCCATTAACAAGGAACTGCCAGCGCTTTGTGTCACACTTTTATCCTTTTGTTCCTTTGGGTGTTCTCCTCATGCAGCCCCCCGAGGGCTGGAATTGTTGCCTGCGCTGTCCTGGGTGTGCTGCAGGTGTTTGGATAAAGAATGACCCCCTCTAGGCTGGATTTTGGGGACACAGACACCTCACTTGAGGAATCTCCTCCTTCTCCTTCTCCTTCTCCTTCTCCTTCTCCTTCTCCTTCTCCTTCTCCTTCTCCTTCTCCTTCTCCTTCTCTTTCTCCTTCTCCTCCTTTCTCCTTTCTCCTTCTCCTCCTTCCTTTTAGTGCCCCTATGACTACGTAGTAATGGAATTAGGGAGAGCTTTCTGAAAAACGGAGAGATGAGTTTAAAATGGCCTGGATGGTCCCAGGAAGGCACTTTGAGAGGTAATTTTGCCCTTTTTTTCCACCCTACAGGGATTCTTTGCAGCCTGTGCAACAGCTCCAGGTACCAGGAAGGAAAATGGACTCTTGAATTTTCCCTGTTAAAATTTTCCACATCAGCCTTTGCTTTTCCTCTCCGGCAGGACCATCAAAACCCCGTTTCCTTCTGTCCCCAAATACTCAAAAATCTGTTTCAGACTTGTTGGGGAAGGCACTGCCTTGGCTTTTCATTAACTTCCCCGTGTGGCTCTGCCTTTCTGTGGTTCCTCTTGAGCTCTGGGGAAGAAAGGAGCTGGGAACTGTCCCTGCTGCAGCTTCCTCAGCTCTGACAGCCCCAGGAGCCACCTCAGGCCGGGCTTTTCCTCAGTGAGCCCAACCCCACCTGGAAACCAGTTGGATCTCATCCCTGATTGCCCCAGAACCTCGTTCCTACAATGCTTGGATGCCTCCTAATTCCCAGCCTGATGTCCTTGCTGACAAATCCAGACCCAGATAAATTCCCTGGCTCAAGAACCTCTCCACTCTGGGGTTCTGGGGTGTTGAGGGACAGCAGCCCCACCCTTCCCATCTGTGTGTGTCCAGCCTTTTTTTTAGTTATCCAAACAAAGTTTTCTCTCTGAATTTTTTCTCTCAGAGTCCTTCCTCCACCCCTTCAAGCAGCTCTCCCTGCACCTGACTCTCTGGGAATTCTCCCTGCTCAGAGGTGTCCCCAGACCTGCAGCGCTCGGGGAGGGAAGGTGCAGCAGCTCCAAGATAAATGGGTGCATCTGGTGGATCTGCTCCAAACTCCTTCTGCTTGCTTGGCCAGCGCTTCCTCAGCAAACAACCAAAGGGCTGAGCGACCTTGGCTGCCTGGGGAGCATCACAGCCCCTGCAATGGTTCCATCAGAGCACCTGAGAGTGCTCTGTCACCTGCACAGCTCACTGCCCCAGTCCCCAGGCACTGCATGGAGTGCTACAACCCTGCCTTTGTTATGTTTGAACAGCAGCTCCCTGCTCTGAGAATCACAGATTCACAGAATCACAGAATCACAGAATCACAGAATCACAGAATCACAGAATCACAGAATTCACAGAATCACAGAATTCACAGAATTCACAGAATCACAGAATTCACAGAATCACAGGATCACAGAATCACAGAATCACAGAATCACGGAATCACGGAATCACGGAACCACGGAATCACAGAATCACAGAATCACAGAATCACAGAATCACAGAATTCACAGAATCACAGGATCACAGAATCACAGAATTCACAGAATTCACAGAATCACAGAATTCACAGAATCACAGAATTCACAGAATCACAGAATCACAGAATCACAGAATCACAGAATCACAGAATCACAGAATCACTGGGTTGGAAGGGACCTCCAAGATCATCGAGTCCAACCCAGCCCCAACACCTCAACTAAACCATGGCACCAGTGCCACATCCAGGCTTTGTTTAAACACATCCAGGGATGGTGACTGCACCACCTCCCTGGGCATGCCATTCCAGTATTTTATCACTCTTTCCTTGAAAAACTTTTCCTGATATCCAACCTGTATTTCCCTTGGCACAGCTTGTCCGTTGTTGCTTGGAGAAAGAGCCCAACCCCAGCTGAGCACAGGCACCCTTCAGGGAGTTGTAGAGAGTGATAAGGTCACCTCTGAGTCTCCTTTCCTCCAGGACAAACAACCCCAGCTCCCTCAGTCTTTCTTTGAGGGTAGAGCGTTCTCCCAGCATGGCCTTGGTTTCTCTCAGCCTCCAAAACCCAAATCCAAAGTGTTGATCCAAATCCAAACTCCAAATCCAAAATGTTGATTTGGCCCCTGGTGCACCTTGGGGGGAGGTGGTGCTGGTCTGGAGGGCTCAGGTGATGGGGAAGTTCAAACAGCAACCTCCAATATTGATCTTTCATGTTTCTAAAATGAACTGAAGGTGATCTCTTCACTGCCTGCCCTGATTAAGCTCATAAAATATTTCTGGGGAAAGCACTGTGTAAAAAAAAGTGATTATTGCAAGTCTGTTCCTCAAGAGTACCCTGGCTATAAACAAGAGCTATTAGATTATATTGCATTAATGTATGTTTTATAATGACTCAGATATTTTTCATGTTATAAAAGTGACAGCACTGCGCAGGGTGAAGCAGCTCATGTTTGGATTTCACCTCCTAGCATTGGATTCATCACGTTAATGACAGGAAATTACTGACACACAATGCTGGAAACAGCTGAAAATAATCCAGAGCCCCCTAAACAAAGGATGTGTCACTTTGTTCCAGGAATCTGGAGCAGATTTCCAAGGGTGACTGTGGGTTTTGCTGTGTCCATCCATGCTGGGCTGGCCCTGTGAGCACCTGCAGCCAGGGGATGAGGGGCTGTGCCTGGCATCCCACACCCTGAAGTCAGAGGAGAAATTGAGGAGGAGATTCATCTTCCACCAAGACATTTCTGCTGCCACGAAAGTGTCCAGATACACCCCAGCCATGGATAGACTCTTTTTATCCATCCCTGCAAGTATTTCTGCCCAGATGGGGAATTGAATTGAAGTATTTGAAATAATTTCCAAGGATTCAGCTGGCAGATGGGGGAGGGAGCAGGAAAGGATCCTGGTCCCCAAAGCCTCCATTCCCTGGATCTGAGCTGGGATCTGAGCTGGGATCTGAGCTGCAGGGATGGAAAAGTGCTGGGGCCAGCCCAGCTGACAGTCCTGGTTCTGTGGAGGTGGCACAGAGGAAGAGAATGAACCTCACAAAAATTTCTTTAACTTGTAGGGATGGGTCCATCCAAAGCATATCTTGATTTACATCTCCATTTCTCTGAGTTTATTCCTCCTATCTCTCCCCTTCCAATCCTCCAAGCCTGCTAATTTATGATTATTTATTGGATTTCATGCCTCAGGACTGTTTTGGAGGCAAACCCAGCAAGGCTGGAACTGGATGATCTTTAAGGTCCCTTCCAACCCAAACCATTCAAGGATTCTGTGAGAAATTTTGTTGGATTTTAAGGAGAAGGATGGAAAACCTTCTCTGAAGCATTCAGGCAGAAATAGAGAAGTAGGGCTTGAACCCCAATTACATTTGAATATTTACATATCTATGGACTCAATCTCCTTTAGATTTCTTCATGGATCAATTTACATTTTAATGAAGCCTACAAATAATTCCTGAATCAAAACACATTTCCTATCAAAAATACAGCTGGACCTTGAACAGAGCTGTGTGGCAGCTTCTGATTCAAAGGCTTTAAAGTTGAAAGGGATCAACTTTTCGCTTTTACTCATTTTCCTGGGGTCTATTTCGAACCAACTCATTCCATAAAGTCATGGGGTTAAAATAGAAAACAGAAAAAAAAAAAAATTCAGATGTAAAGACCTCAAAAAAAAGGGAAATATTTGGCACATTTTGAAATCAATGGTACTTTGGGAACTGTGGCTCATCAGAGTGAGAGCCTTGCATCCACCTGTGCTGAATCTCTGGTCATGCACAGTGGTCAGACACCCTCATAGCCACTGTTTCCTCCCACTAAAATTTGATATTTTATGGAAAATATAAAGCAACAAGGATGATGAACAGGAATGGGAAACAGATTTTTAAAACCAAGCCCACGAGTGGGTTCCAGTGGGAACATCTTCAGCTCCCTGCCTGCCTCTCCTTGTGCCCCTCCTGGGGCTGATCCTGGGACAGCTTCCATGCTTGGATTGACCCAGATTTTGTTCCCCAAGTTCAGCCATGGCCTTGGCAAGTCTAAAGTCAATGATGTGGGCTCTGCTGGCACCCAAAAATATATAAAAATATAAAAATATTCAATTTCTCTGCTCAAATTCTTGCTGATGAGCTGCATATCTCTGGCAGCGATGGTGCTTTTTTGAGATAGCCACGTAATTATATCATAAATAAATCCTTCATTTTTCTGTATTCTCTTTCTTGACATTGACAAGAAATTATTAGAATAAGCTCTAATAAGATGATCTAAAATAACTGAAAAGGCTAAAAAAAAAATATAAAATTCAAGGGCATTCTTTTCCTTGATATTGCTTGCTTTTATTCCTGTCTTGCTTTTTGGGGGATTACATTCACTGGAAAATCATGATTTTTGCCTTTTCTTTTTTTTTTCTTTTTTTTTTTTTTTTGTCTAATATCATTCCA
>VWYP01010641.1:157480-173244 GCA_013400435.1 Pycnonotus jocosus
AAAAAAAAAAAAATTGACAAGAAAAGAATAATTTCTAAAGGACAAGAGTAAGGTGACCCCTGATGGAGGGTGTGGAGTGCTAAGGAGAGGGAAGAGCTTTGGAGAGGACACAGATGTGTCGTGAGGTGGGAGGAGGAGAAAAAATGTTTATTCAGGCTTTCCTTCCATGAACACAGAAAGGGCAAGTGCAGGCAGCAAAACACAAGCTTATCCTGGGCATAATTTATCTTAGTCCTGTATCCATGGAACTGGCCTTTATTTGCAAAGCAGCCTAATTACTGAAATTACTGCTGCTGGAGTCCTGCAGCACCGCAGAAGGATCCGCGCATTCCCTACGCGGGGAAAGTTCCCCACGTTTTCCTACGAGCTCCAAATAGCAATATTGATCAGGCAATTAGCAGATTAAAAACAGCAGCAAAGCCCGTGGAAGGGAGCTGAGCCTCTGCCCAAAAGCAGCTGAACAATATTTGTGTATGTGCCTGTGTTTTCCTGGAGCTGGGAATTAAACCCGCTCACATCCCGTGTTCCAGCAGGTTCGTTTCTCCAACATGGGGGGAAAGGAAAATCCTTGAAGAGAGAAACGCTGCCCTGATGCTGCTCAGAGAGGCTGGAGGCACTTTCTACCCCATTTAATTCTTCTCAGCCCCATCTGTTTCTGTTCTAGTGAGCAATCAGGGGAGGGAGGATGGCCAGGCTGTAAAGATCTGAGAGCAGGTGAGGCTGGGAGAGAATTTGGGAGGCACAGAGCTCGGAGAACAGCGCAGCTGATTGGATGACTTTGGCTGCTAACCTCGTTTTATTTTATTATTTCAAAGCAGACAGGCTTTGGGTGTCAGGCAGACAGGTATGGGTGATCAAACACCGTGTCCCTCCCCTGGACACTCTCCTTCATCTTTAGATCTTTTGTTGTGGCGCCCAGAGCTGCTCCCAGGGCTCCAGGTGAGGCTGTCCCAGTGCAGAGCAGGACAATCCCTCACTTTATTCTCTTTATTCTGCTATAACTGCCCTGCTCTGGCCTGCACCATCCACTGGGGAAGGAACCCCGATGACAGAGAAGTGACAAGCACAGCACACTGTGGTGTCCCCACGTCCCCATCCTGAGCCATTGGTTCAGATCTGTCCTTTCACTGAAGAGTGGGGTTTTCAGTCCTATTAAATTCTATCCCTTAAACAGTTCCTTTATTACATTTTTGAAGTGGAAAACAACTAAAGAGTCCTCATCTTCTGCTCAGATCCTAACAAAATTGGCACCTTAATTACACTGACCTGATCAATTTACTGATGGAGCAGCTCTGGTGCTTTTGCCTTTCCTGGAGCTATTGGGCTGATGATGTGGTATAAAAATTTAATGCTCTTGTTTCTTCGGTCTTAATTATGCCTAATGAGCTACTTGCTTTAATAAACAAGCAGATTCCAATATCCTGCCTATATTTTTCCCAGGAAGACAATATAGAGTTAGATGAAATTGTCTTTCTCGATAATGGAAGGAGTTTAAGGATAATCAGTAATATGATCTATAAGCGTGTCTATATGGGATGAGCTGGTTCCCCCCACGGCTGCTGATGGAGAGGCTTGGTTTATTCATTTATTTATTAACAATTGTTCCTCCCTTAGGCAAAGCTGGTCCCAATTAAGAGCCATATTTTCCAATGATAAAAGTAAGTATTCTAATAAAGACACTAATTGGCAAGTATGTTCTTTAAAGGGAGTCATAAATTAGAATATCTCGTGGCAAGCGATGCCATTTCCATTAGCAGCTCTACAACTCAAGACACAATCTTCCCATTAAACAGGGCTGAGTTTTACAACGTGGAAAATGCTGAATGCAAACACCCTCCAGGACATCAGGAAAGCAGCTGATGAACTCACCACCGGGTGGTTCGGAGGCACAACCTCATTATTGCTCTCTCTGAATCCACAATTAAAAGTCAACAGATGAGCAAGGAAAACTCTCATAACCCAAGAAGTTATTGAGGGATCAGGCACAAGGCAAAAATCCAGAGTGGGGACTGGCAGAAAGGCTTATACAAAATGAATTTTAAAGATGAGCAAAGCAGAGTAAGGATGAGACAAAAATGAGAAATTGGGGGGAAGAGGTTTTAGAGAGGCAGAGATATAACAGAGTGGAAAAAATAAACCCCAGTGACACTCCTTCAGAAGCCAGAACAGACCCAGTGGGCTTTTTATGTGCAGATCTTGAAAAGCTCCTTTTAATTTTACAGCAGGAAACCGAAACCCCTGAAGAGAGAAAGGTGATCAGGGGCATTATTGCAGCCACTGAGGTTCTTCCCAGAGCCCGAGGGCTGAGCCTGCAGGGCAGGGGGAGAGTTTTGGGTCTGAACAGCATCACTGGGAGGGGGTTTGGAACAGCCAAATCCATTTTGAACAACTGGATTTGTTCCAATCAATGATGTCATCACTTCCTGGGATTTCCAGGATCCCCTGGGAAGAGCCAAGCACCAGCTCTGCAGGGCTGGGGCAGCTGCACAAATTGTAATAAAACACCCAGAAAAGTGAAGATTTCCTTCATTCAGAAGCAACCCCCTGCTCTTCCTCCTTCACTTTAGTGCAACATTCAGCTAATAACTAATAATGATAATTATTAAGGCTAATAATGATCTGCATCCATTCCTCTTCATCCATCACAGCTGCCTAAGGAAGGAGGAATTCCAGGGAGACTGGCTTTGCACAGTGGGGCTTTCAGAATCTCATTTAATTTATTTCAGTGTCTCATATTCTGCCTGACAACTTTGTGCTTTCGTTGTTCATTAAAGATACGAGACACACGGAGATGTAAAGAAAATGGAATTTAAATAAAAGAGAGGGGGGAAATTTAGTGATGGGGGAAAGGGAAAAGGGGATCTTGCACTGAGAAAGAGCTGCAATGCTTCTGTCACATTTTATGGGATGCATGAATGTCCCCTCTGAGCGCCCTGCACTCTGTCCCTGTGTGAGAGAGGTTTGTGCCTGAGCAAGGTGAGGATGAGGAGAGAAGAATTCCAGAAGGATTCCAGAATAATCCAGAGGAGAAGAGGAAATGTTACAGCCCTGCTCCATCCATCCATCCAATCCTCCATCCATCCATCCAATCCTCCATCCATCCATCCATCCATCATCCATCCATCCAATCCTCCATCCATCCATCCATCCCTCCATCCCTCCATCCCTGCATCATCCATCCATCCATCCATCCATCCATCATCCATCCATCCATCCATCCAATCCTCCATCCATCCATCCCTCCATCATCCATCATCCATCCATCATCCATCCATCCATCCATCCATCCATCATCCATCCATCCATCCATCCAATCCTCCATCCATCCATCCCTCCATCATCCATCATCCATCCATCATCCATCCATCCATCCATCCATCCATCATCCATCCATCCATCCATCCAATCCTCCATCCATCCNAAACTTTTCTCTCAGTGCCTTTCTTGCCCTGCAGTGATTTAAAGAAAAGCTGCAGGTAAAGAAAGAACAAACAGGAAGGAGCTACAAGAAGCTGCAAACACCTCGATGTGCTCCTTTAGTGGGATATTTCTGCTTTAGGAAATACTTCAGCCTTTACAGGGTGGCTGCAAGTCCACTCCAGGCAAGCTTTTTATGGAGGTAAATAAAACAGGAATGGTTTCAACCCTGGATTTTGATGGAGATGTCGTAGAGGAAACAGATTTGCTCAGCTGTACTAAAATAATCCTGTCCTGTCAAATCCTGGCGTGCTGGGGAGCGTGCCCAGCGCTGACTGGGAATTCCCTAATTGATGCCATTTGGCGTCTCAGGTGAACTGGGCAGCTGTGGGATGTGTGGCTGTCTTTGGAAACACTTGACACAGCCCATTAAGGGCTGGCTTCAGCAGCAGACACTTGGATAATCCATCAGGCTGCTGAAATCTCTCTTTGGAATTCACAGCCTTATAATGCAAGCAAAAAATTAGCATTTTTATACCAGAGGTCTTTGTAAATGAAAACACAAGTCCGTGTTTATCTACTCAGCTGTCACATTTTCTACTCTCCCACCTCATTTCCATATTGTCTAAGTATATATCCATATTAAAATATGTATTATTTAGCTTTATTTAATATTTTCCATTCATAAACTTCAAAGCTCTTCGCAAGGCACCGTGAGTGACAAATTGCTTTGAATTTGTGGCCATATTTGATTCAAAAAACAACGCAGAAATGGAAGTTGCTGCATTTCCCTTGACTTCCCTCATCCCTTGGCCAGCTCATCTCTTCCTTGGTTCTCTTCCCATGGGTCCCTGACCTTTGGGGTGTTTTGCCACCCAAAAAAATCTCCAAATTGTGGTTATTTGGCCGTCTCACAGTTGTTATTTTCCCCCCTAGCACCACAGAAACACTTTCCATATCATGTATATCTATATCATCTATATCTATGTCTATATTTACATATGTAGATATCCTCACACAGAATAAACTGTGAGAGGTTTGATAAATCTCAGTGTTTAACAGGAGATTTGGTGGCTGTTGGATGCTGCCAGCCTGAGCAGAGTTCCCAGCCCAGGGATCTCTCCCAGGCAGTGGAGCAGACAGTTTTATGTCATCCCTGTCAGGGAGATTCTGCAGAATTCTGTTCCACTTTGGTACAGATGAATGACCCGGAGTGCTACAGAATTTGTGATGTTCTGCCTTTAATTAACCTCCCTCACGAGTGAAGCTGAACAAGGAAGAGAGCACAGCCCCTTCCAGAAAGGAATATTTTCACAGCCATTAAATGCACATTACTGCTCTCCATAATCTATGATTTTGTGGGTGACATGGGCACTATTCCTGCAGCTGTTCTTTGGAGAAAGGATGTTTCTCGTCATTAAAGACTAATAAGTGACATTACATTTAAGTGCTTGCATTAGATCTGCTTCTTTGAATTTAATGATGGGGCAATGAGGCCTTTTAATTAAACAGCCCAAAGTTTCTACTGGGAGAGACAAAAGCGAATTCATCCCCAGGTTTTGCTCCCAGTATAAAACCAAACCAGTGCCCATCTGGTGGGTGATCAATGCTTTTTATCCCTAAAAACTGAACCTCACGCTTGGAAATGTTTCCCTTATTTCTGCAATCCGTGTGATGGGATGAAGAAACTCATCCAGCTGGGAGATGAAAAGCTCTGCCTCGTGTCTGCACAGAGTTCCTGGCAGGAATTTGTGGCAGATGCTCACAACTGTGGAGGAGTTTTGAATAAACACACAAAGTTCTCTGCCATAGATCAGTGGCCTATGATAAGCAGTGTTCTGGCGTGTTTTATGGCATCCTATGAATATTTTTTAATTTTAATTTCAGGTATTCAAACATGTAGAGGCCCAGTAGACACCACAGGAATTACCAGACTTGCAAAAGAGGCTAAAAAAATTGCCCAGGTCATCACATTAAAGAAACTACAGCCATTGTTATTTGAAATAAAAATCAAGTTAGGTGAACTGAACTGTCTTTTGCTGGTAAAATTTTCCAGATTTAATACAAAATTAGCAAAACTCTCTGCACTCACCAACAAGAAAAATAGGACCAAATAGAAAATCTGCTTTTTTAGGTGACTTTGAATTTCAAGCCCATTGCTCATGTCAGGTGTTATTCCTTAAAACAGCACTGCAGAACAATCCCAGATTGTCAATAATTTCCCTACACCTGTCCCTGAATAGGGCTTAGTCTGCTTCACAGCCTGAAATTCTTGGAAAATAGTGAAGTTCTTCTTTTTCCAGACTGAGGTTTATTTAATGAGATAACAAAGAAACAAAGCACCAGCATCAGCCAGAACCAAAGTGTATTATTGTGAAGCAAAGTGTTCACAGCTCCATCTGCTCCACCACTGAACATTAAATATTTTTCTAAAATTCAAAGCAATAAGAAAAAAAAAATTATGAACTGAGATGGTGGCTAAGGCATAATTTCAATTTTTTAACATCATATTTTAAATGCATCCCTATTACTACAACACCCAGAGAGCTAAAAATAGCAGAGGAATGGTAAAGACAGGCTGAAAACCAGATCTAATTTGGGACAGAATTTATGCACAAACAGATCTGCATAAAGGCTCATAGACTCCACCCTGCAAATGTACAGAACCAGACAGAATTTTAATTTCTCATTTGATGATTATTCTAATATATCACCTTGTGGTAATAAGCTCCAGCATAAGTATATTTATTAGGCACGAGGTTGTGGCCTTTCTTGAATTCATTCCCAAGTATCCCAAAGCTTCTGGATGTGATTGCTCTGCCTGAAAAGTGATTTTCTGGAAAATCCAAGTGTGTCCTGACAACTGTGGGGTGTCCTCAGCCATGAGCCCTGGCAGCTCTGAGAGGAGAATCAGCCACAACTAAAACCAAAATACAAATGTCACCTATTGGGAGCAAACACAGTAAAAACGCCCAGAGGCTGGGGATGTTTGGTGTTGGTTCTAAGGATGTGAATGTATAAAAGAGGAATGCCAAAAGGAGGAAATGGAAACATTCCAGGGTTTGAAAGGGAGCCACAAGGAAGCTGGAGAGGAGTTTTTATCAAGAACTGGGGTGATGGGACCGGGGGGAATGGGTTCATTCAGCAGCAAATCCATTGTGCTCTGCACTGGAAGTTTGGTGCAGCTCTTGGCTTCAGAGGGAATAAATAAATCCAGAGGAGTGCACGCAAAGGGAGCCACGAAATCCATAAAACACATTTGAAGGCGTGGAGCGGCAAAACCTCCAGGATCTGACAGCCATAAAAGAGTCGACCTTCCCGTGACTCTGCCCACCTTCCCAGGCTGGATTCCTGCTCTGGTTTCTAATTTTGCTGCTCTCCATTCACCTCCCCAACCTTCCATCAGGAGGAGTCACTGGAGAGGCTGCCCTGGAATGCAGAGTGTGGTTCCCATTGTCTGTGCAGGTGCAGACGCGCATCCCTCTCCCCCTCACCTCATTCTCTGCTGCTTGTTTATCTCCTGTATCTCTTTCTCTCCGCTCTCTTGTTTCCCCCTGCTTTATTTAAAAAGTAAAACGCAAAGAGCAGCTACTCTGTTATCCCCAGCTTTTGTCTGGGATCTAAATCAATGGAGCCCTGCTGGGCTGTGCTGCCTCTTCCAGCACAGCACCAAGAACGCCAAGAACACAAATAACACCAAAAACACAAATAACAACCACCCCGATGCTATCTCCTCACACGAGAGGACACTCAGGAGCCGGTTGCATCGCAGCAATAAACGTGAGGGATCAGATTAGGGCGAATCTTTAAAGATACATCAAGAATAAATTTCAAATCGCTGCTGCCCGCGCAGGGTTACAGCAGCAGGAAGCGCTGGGGGAAGAGGGCTGCTCTGAAAATATCCATCATCTTTTACTGGCTGTGTAAATGTTTTGAAGATGGGCTGTAAAGCTGCGTTAAGTTTACAATAAATTTCCAGGCTCCTCACCCATTACGAAGTGCCAAATGTTGGTGTTCATCTGCCGAGGCACCGGGCTGCGGGGTCTGGAAAGCTTTTAGGCTTCCTTCCCCGAAGAGCAGCACTGAATTTCACTTTATTTCACTTTATCCCGTGATTTTCACTGGCTGCCCGGTGGCAGGCTGGGCCGGGAGGGGCAGGAAAGTCACAAAAACAAAATTGCTGGAGAAATGTCAGACGCTGAGTGGAGTGAGCGAAGCAATAAATATTTGTAGTTCTAAACTGTGTCAAAGAAAGTGACTGAAAAATTGTAGATTAAAATATTTTTGTGTTAATATCTCCTCATGGAGACTGGGAGGTGTGTGACAGAGCAGCTCATTTGGATTGCCTGAGTGGTTCAGGAGTGAGGGAAATGCAGATATCCACCCCTTTGAGAAGCTGAGCCCTCTCTAGTTCCCTTGGCAATCCGAGCCAAGGTTTGCCAGGCTGTGCTGAAGGAAGCCAAGAAAGATCCAGGAGCTCATCCAGGTAATTCTATCCCAGGTTTTCCCCTCTGGAGGACAAGGTTTAGGGGATAAACTACAAGATAAACTTCAGGCCAGCTTTATGCTCACCAGCTCCTGGGTTCCCCAGGTGTTTTTCAAAGAGGAGAGCTCTGCACACCCCAAATTGTGCTGCCTTTGCTGTTATTTATTAATTAATTTATTCCTGCTCCTTTAGCATCCTCCATCATCTGCTGTGGAGCAATTCCTGTCTTTGGGAAGGATGAACTTGTTCCTCCTGCTGGTAAGGAGATATTGCCTGGAAATCCTCACTTTCAGGGCAATCCCTTCCCCACAAAGTGTGGGAGCTCACAGGCAGGAGCTGGGGGCAGAGATCCATCTTTAATGGGACTAATTGTGTCTTTTATTCTTTATTTCCATGCCATTTTTCAAAGGCTCGGCAGACACTGCCTGCCCTCTGTGTCTTTGCAAATGTGGGCAGGCATACAGAGAGCTAATTAAAAGCAAACAGCTCTATATTTAAGGGAATTTAAGCTAATGGGTGTTTAAATCAGGTTTCCCAATATTTTCCCTGCAAGGTTGTGCTACTTAGAATGGAGAGGGCCAGGGTGGAATCCCAGCTACAGAGGGGATTGTAGGATCAGAGAATGGTTTGGGGTGGAAGGGACCTTAAAAATCACCTCATCCCGACCTCCCTGGGCCTTACAAACTTCACCCCCAGCTTTATGGGGAATTACACTCACAGCAAGCCCAGCGAGAGCGATTCCAGGGCTTGTGAGGACAGCAGACCCATGAGTCACGGGTGGATAATTGACAATTCCGTGCCTTTTGGCATCCAGTGCTCCCCTGCTTTCCTTTGTGCCTCTGGCCTGTGGAGAGCAGATCCCCGAGGCTCTGGGGTGAATTTAGGGAATGCAAATGAGGCATTTGCCCGTGAAAGGTTTTGCTGCCCTCTAAACCCTCACTGAAATTTCCCTTTTGAAGGTCCAGGTTCTCATTATCTTGGCCATGCAAGGGGGAGGATGGGATGGAAGGGTTGGATCGCAGCAGGAACAGCTGATTTGGGAGCACAGGTGGGACAGAAATCCCTGAAAGCCCCAAATTTCTCCTTCTGTTGCTGCTCTTTGGCCAATGGAGAGGGCTCAGCCAGCCCTGTCCAGCTTGGTGCTAACCAAGAGGCTGAGATATTCCATGGGCTTCCTCCCTGATGCTGAGAAATGAGCACCTCTGCCAGAGAGAAATATTGGAACAATTCCTCTTTTCTGCATTTCCCCCTCCTTTCTCAAAGCTTTCCTACAAACCTATGATTTTTTTTTTTTTTAGACTGGACTTTCCTGGAGCAATATTTACATGCTTGCCACTGAACAAAATTAATAACTGAGCCCAACCAGAAGCTCTGCAGCTTCCCCTAAATCAGCCTGGAATGCACCTGCCCAGGACATTGCATGAAAATCGAGCAGGTGACCCCAAATCCTGACCTGGGGTGCAGCTCCAGCATCTCCCACCCTACATCTCCTGGCCTTGGCACCTTCCAGGGCAGCTTTCCAACCTCTCCCAGGAAATTCAGGATCACTCTCCAGAACAGGCCAACAGCTTGGTTTAGGCACTGCTGGGTCTTGCTGCCACCACCACCATCCAGAATTTCTTCTGCCCTCTCTGGTGGCTGCTTGCAGAGAGCAGAGCAGGTTCAGCTCTGCCTGAACTGAGCCTAAATTTCACTCTCTGACCCTCCTACAATTAATCACTCCAGCATGGAGGGGTGGGAATCCCCCTTTTTAGGATATCCCACGTTTCCCATTTTTCCTGAAGGTGCCCAGCACTGGTCAGAGAACACCCTCAATATTTCAGATTGGACCCATCACCTTTCCAAAACCAATAGAAAAATTCCCAGAAGATTTACTGGAATTTAAACCATCCTCATAATGAAGTGCCTGATCCCAGAAGGTGTGGATTTTTTCTTTTGTGCTCCAGAAACTTTTTGTTTGATTCAGGGAGGAAGTTTTGCACTTGGAGCTTGATTCAGAAGCCTGCTGAAATTAATAAGCAGCTTTCTGTTGACCTTAGCAAGCTTTGGATTAGGCTTTGTGTGAAAAGCAGTCCACTGACTTAACCAAGAAATATTTATAAAGTTAAAGCCAAAGGAAACTTACAAAAGAAAAATCTCCCATTTCATGTAGCAGCAGTTTTAGTGCCAAAAAAAATATAATAAAAAACCCCTGCAACATTTTTCTCTTTATCATCATCTTTACAGGCTTCATGAACCTCATCTAAAAGGTGCTCTAGGTAAAAAGTATTATCATTTTGATGAATGCCAGCCCTTTGACACGAGGAAGAAGCCTTTTATTCTCTGACAATGTCCCTGCCAAGCTAAGTAGAAGATGTAGGCAGAAAGCTGAGGGGAAACCCTGACGCTGATGAATCAGAGCTCCCTGCTGAGCAGCAGCCTGATGATCCCCACCATCTCAACAGTTTAGGACTTTTTGCAGCAGGTTCAAGAACCGAGTTTGCCTTTTTTTTTTTTCTTTTTTTTTTGGTCAGGTTTTGAAAGGCTGCAGGCTGAACCTGACCCTGGGTCCTGGCAGGAGGAGTGAAATCTGTGACTCTCCCTGGATTTCCACTGCCAGACCTTGGAGCACAAATCCTTTCTGTGCCTTGTCTCGGGATCCTGCAGCAAACACTCCTCACCCCGAGCTGCTGCTGCTGGGTGGGGAGGGAAGGTGCACACAGGGAGCTCTCAGGAGCTGGGAACTTGCAGAGCTCCTCAAGACCTCCAAAAATCACTGAGAAAAATCCCTTTTGATTAAGCACTCCCTGTGCTTTATATCCCCCATGAACTGGAAATACTGCGAGGGTGATCCCTGCCTTAATTTTGGTTTCATCCTATGGCCATTGGTGCCACCCAGAGAAATGGCAATATTGGGGAATATTAACCTGTGTGTTAAAACAGCCACAAAAGCCACACACATCACTTAGCTTTGGTTTTTCACTTCGATTTTTGGTTAGCTACCTTTCTTTTTTGTTTGCATTCCGTTCTATCCCTATAGAAAATGAAGTGTTCAGTTGCTTGTGACAGAATATTTGTAGCAATGTAGAGCCTGAAAGCTTTTACATCAAACTGGCGATTTGCTATGCCAGGCACTGAATAAACTAATTTTTCTAAACCTTATATGCAGAGTCAAGTCAGAGGGAAAATCAGTTTCCATCCTAGTGTGCCTTGTCTTTACACAATATAAAATTCCAGAATGGTTTGGCTTGGAAGGGACCTTAAAGCTCATCCCATTCCACCCCTGCCTCTATCCCAGGGGCACTGCCAGGGATCCAGCTGCTCTGGGCACCCTGTGCCAGGGCCTGCCCACCCTCACAGGGAACAATTTCTTTAAAATCTACTCTAAACCTACATATTGCTACCCAATATCATAAATTCCAATGTATTCTTGATTTTTCATGAGGAGTAGAAGCTGTCCCAGCCTGAAAAGTTTATACTCCAAATATTAAAGTTAAAATATTCAGACTGTGCACTCCAAATGTGTCAAACCCCTGTGAGATGGGAAGTGAAGACCCAAAACGTCAAATTTCCTAAAATATCAAACATCTCTGCAGTTTAGAACAGGTTTCCTGTTAAAAATACGTGGAAAATCACTTTTCTGTGCTGATCTAATTACCAATAACTCAACTTCTGGTCAAGCAGAAATAATCATGGAAAGGAAAAGTGACAAAACCAGCTGCACCCCTGTGCTTGGCTCCACATCCCATCCCTCTCTGCCTGGGCATTGCTGGGTGTCGTTTCCAGCAGTGTGGATTTCCCCGGCCTTGCCAAGCCCGGTGCATCTTACAGTTTTTTATTAAATATTTTGGCTGCTCCTCCCTCCGCTCTCCTCATTCCGTCCCCAGCTCAGTAACGTGTCACATGCCCTGTGTTGTCACTGGCTTGAGAGCACACAACGAGATCGAGCCTTGGGAGGAGAGGAAAAGTGGGAAATTGGCAGGAGAAATCAGCGGCAGGAGCAGCTGCTGGGTGCAGATTGTGCCAGGAGAGCGAGGCAGGAGCGACTGGAAGGGAAACTGATACAGAGATCACACCAGATCTGCAGGATTCAAGGAACATCCAGTGGCCAGCTGCTGCTGAAAGCTCCAACTGGAGCGGACAAGGTCAGGGAGGAAAGAGAGAGAGCTGAATGCTCCAATCACTCCAGGTGAAGGAAGCTTGGAGGTGCCAAAAGTGGGGATTTTTGGAAAACAGGGAATTGATTACGAGGAGATTAGAGTGTGTGAGCTTCAAAAAACAAATGAGGCAGGAATCGCTGGAATGGGATCGTGTTGGAAAGGAGAATTGCACGAGGTAACGACTCCAAACTTCAAAGTGAAGCAAAGATGGGACCAATTACAGCCATCAAGAGGAGCTCATTAGAGGAGGGGACCAATTACAGCCATCAAGAGGAGCTCATTAGAGGAGGGGACCAATTACAGCCATCAAGAGGAGCTCATTAGAGGAGCTTGGCCGTGCACAGCAGAATGTTTCAATCTGAGGGGTTTGGCTGAGAGGGTTTCTTTGGTTGGTGGTTGAACTTCAAAGAGTTTTTGGGTCTTCTGAGAGCTTTGGGTGCACTCACTGCATCTCCTCATCACCAACACCATGGAGCACAAACAATTCCCTCCGTGATAAAAGAGAAGCGTCAGCCCCAAGAAGATTTGGGGCATCTCTACAGATATCTGCCTTGAACGTGCCCATTCCAGCTTTTTGCAGCCTCACAGGGGGAATCCCAGAAATCCAGCCATGGGATGGACCCTCTGACCAAATTGTCCTGAATGGCTGCTCAGCATCCCCAAAATTGCCAAATGTGGGATTGATTGGAGAGCTTTGCTTCAACCTCAGGCAAAACATCGGGATATTGGGTCATTGCACATGGGAGCAACAAACACAGCATGGCAGGATCACTCCAGACCCAAAGCTGGTCATAAAAAAAGCAATTTTCCCTCTAAAAAAAAGTGAGAAAAGTGTGGGCAAAATGTTTCCCCCCAGAAAATCAACGTTTGTCCACCCTGCTCAAACTATTTTCTTGTAAAAATGCTTTAAAGAGCTTATTTCTACACCCTCCAGATCCTTACAGTCTAATCAAAGACACCAGTAATTAAATACCAGATAAAAATAACAAATTCAAAATGCCTTGCCGCGATTCAGTTACAGGTGTAGCAAATAATAACCTTGCAATTGTAGCGGGGAGGAAAAAAAAAGGCAGCCAAATATTGTAAAGTATTTTCTTCGTGGCTCATAATAATCCTTCCAGAAGCTCAAAATGTTTGCTTACCAAATATTCATTAGCTAATATTTGTACGGTGCCTTGGAAATGAAAAGCGCTAAATACGCGCTAATTATAATGATAATTACTTATTATTATCCAGCTCTTCCTTCTCTTTGTTCTGTGTCTAGGAGGAGGCACACAGGTTGCTCCCCTGGAAGAATCCTGGCCTCTTCCAGGATGGAATTAAAAGCATTTGTGCCCTGAGGGGGAAAAGGAAAGAGGAATAACCAGGACAGGCTCTCAGAGGGATGGGAAAGGGAGCAAAGATTTGGAGGGTCTCAGCTTCATTGGGGCTTTTTTTTTGCTGTATTTATGGTCACAAGCCTGATCAGATGCTATAAAAATATTTATATATTTGTATATATACACACATATATTGGGCTCTGTTTGGAAAACAAGAATTAGGATCGATGCCCGGCTTTGCCAGGGATAAACGATGCTCTTTTAGAGGGTGTGAAGGAGGCTGTTCTCACCTGCCCCCACCAGGGAAGATGCGGTGAGAGCTGCAGGGGCTGAACCCTCGAACCTCCCACTCGGGGCAGTCTGAACCTCTCAAATACCTCAGGAAATAAGGAAGAGAGAGGGAAATGCAGCCGGGAAATTGGGATAAAAAGGAGGCTGAGCCCTCCAAAAATTGGAGAGACTCCAGGGGAAATGCCCCGTGGCCTCTCCCTTTATTGGAATAAAATAAAAAGACTCCTCTTCCTCCTTTTTGGACATAAATCTCTGGCGTTTGTGGATTAATTTTCCTGACAAGCTGCACCAGGGTCCTGCTGGTGGCTTTGGGGTCAGGGACAGTGACACCACAAACCCAGTGTCACTCTAACCAGACACAATTGCCTGAACACCACCTTGGAGCCCCTTTCCAGCCTAAATAATTCTCTGATGCCAAAAGTGATGCAGCCCTTGGGCAAGCACCACAAATCCAGGCTGAGAGCCTGAAGCAAAAGTAGCTTATCCCAAAAAACAGGGTGAAAATATCACCGTTCCTAATTCTAAACTCCAGAACTACCCAGAAAATTATTAACAACAAATATATTTTGTAGAAACTCAGCAAACATATTTGAATTTTTTTTAAAAAAAATATTTAGACATTTGCTGTCTAATCAACGTGTCATTCCCAGTATTTTACAGAATTAAGAAATTGCATTGAGTGTGTTTTTCATGAATATTTGTATCTTTTCAATGAAAACAATGATCAAGATCAGTTTTAAGCACAATCCCACTTTTAAAATCAGGTGTGAAGTTATGGTGGCTTCACCTCGAGGGATTTAACATCCACAAGACCTAAGAGGTAAAAATCTATTTATGAATCTGAGATTGAGGAGAAAATAAATTGAAAAAAAAAAAAAAAGAATTGTGGGAAAAATAAACTAAACTAANTTCGCCTCGAGGGATTTAACATCCACAAGACCTAAGAGGTAAAAATCTATTTATGAATCTGAGATTGAGGAGAAAATAAATTGAAAAAAAAAAAAAAAGATTGTGGGAAAAATAAACTAAACTAAACACACAGAGGCTGAGATTATAGGGAATTAATTAAATAACAGGAGTGCCTGGTATTTTGATAATCTGGGGTGTTTTATGCTGCCTTTCCAACCAAGGCAGAATTTCCAAGTGAGGAAATAGGAACTGGCTTTATGCCCTCGGTACTTGAAAGGTTTAAACACTCTATTTGCAAGACACTTGTTATTAATTTATTTGCTGGTAGGTGGATGAATGCTGAATGTTTTGCAGCACAAAAGGCCCCTGCTGGCTGCTGGGTTTTGTTCAGGTTGGGAACTACGAAATTTCTTTTTATTTTCTGCTGTTCTTGGGAGACCTCGCTGAATTTAAAAATAAATTTAAAAAAGAGAAAAAGAAAAAAAAAAGCTTTCACCCCTTACAAAGTGATTTCTCTTATTAATATTGCACAAGGCAGGTCAGAGGATTATGAACCTCCTCTCGCCCTGGTATTGAACAAATATTTTAAGAAGCTTGGTGGTGTTGCCAACCAGAACATGAACTGATGGATGGCTTAATCTGAGCCCAGCTGGGGCAAGGGAGCAAAAGAAAATCCCACTGGGCTGGGTGGGAATGATGGAAGAGAGAGCAAATGGATGGAGAAATCCAGAAAACCCAGAGGGAACCCTTGCTTTTGGATAAATACTGTGCAAAGGAAAGAGAAAACCTGTAAATATTAGCCCTAAAACCTGGAAGTCTTTCTTGGCAACGACTGAGGAATCCCATCCAGAATAAATGAGGCATTAAAGTCTGTAGTGAGTGTCAACTCTCCTGTTGGTTTTCTTAAGAATGCAGATATTTCTCTTTTTTTTATCATCCTTAGCAGCTGGGTGATGTTTTCCAGGTGAGTAGGGGAGTCCAAAGAAGCAAATTCAAGAGTTTTTTTCATTCCCAAGATATTTTGTTGGCAAAGGAGGTGTCAACCTTCTCTCAGAGGCTTCACCCTGTACTTTTTTTACCCATAACTGGCAAAAATTAAAGGAAAAAGGTCTTGGGAGGAAAAAGTCTTAAAGGGAGACTTCGAACAGGTAAGAGACACACAAGAAAAAAAAAAGTAAAACCCAAAAAATGTGGCTTTTTTTT
>VWYP01010641.1:181639-204281 GCA_013400435.1 Pycnonotus jocosus
TATATAAAAATTTTTTTTTTTTTTTTTTTTTTTTTTTTTTTTTTGCATCCCTTTGAGTCTGTGCCTTTCTATTTCAAGAAATCTGCCCTTGTCCTCCCTGGTGTCACCCCTCAGGCAGAAGCTGCTGGGCCAAACATACCTCATCTTCTGCAAAAAAAAAAATCAAATTGGGGCACTCAGGAGCTGCCACCGAGGGCAGGAGCAAAATTGGCCACTCAAAAATCACCACTGGCTGCTTCCACAGAGCCTGCACCTGCCAGGTTTTCTCTTAAAAAGGATGGAAAAGAGGAACAGTTTGTGAAAAAAGAGATTTCCCCAAATATTGAATATTCGGGAAAATCAGAATACTGTAAGGAAAAAGGGAGGAAAGGGGAAAGAAATATAAGAAACGCTCTTTCATACCTCCAGAAACTTCTAATTCTCACTGACATTTTTGATTGCTATCTCAACTTTTCTTATCTGAACTTTGTACCCTCGAAACCTCGGATAAACGGAGTTTAGCAATTTCCTTTCAGCGAGAGGGAGGCTGTGTCATAACACGATGTTATATAACGATTAAAACCTGGGGAGGGGAAAAAAAAAAAAAACCCATAAAAAATGACATGGGAACTGGAAAGAGCCCAGCTTTCAGCTGCATCCTTGGAGCTTATCTGTAACAAACACAGAGCTGTAATAAAAAAAAATGAACTGGATGGGGATGCATGAGTAAGCTCTTCAGATGTAACAAACTGACTGCTGAAAAGAGGGAAATACAGTGGTGCTCAGGAAGAAAAAAAAACCAAAAAAACCAAAAAAACCCAGGGCTTTCTTCCCCTCACAACTTCAACACAGGAGATGGAAAGCGACTGACACAAATGTATTGCCAGCATTGTGATTTAAATAACACATCTGCACTGCAAGGCTGGATCTCCACAGACATAACCAGCACCAGGGCTTCGCTGATATCACTCCCAGGCGATGAAAAGGACCCGCCTGAAAGCATCGTTTATTTTCTTTAAAACGGAACAATGAGGGGCTGTTTGTGCTGTAAGAACCATGGAGGAGATGTCTTGCGAGCCAAAGTCGCCTGTGAGCGAAATTCTCGTTTAAACATTGAAGCTGAGAGGGGATTGTTTGGATTGGGAGAATATTTGGAGCTGCCTGGTCCCCTCTCCTGGCAGGGCTGGGCACTCCTGCCCTGAGGAAAACGTGTCCCCCCTGCTCCATCCTGCTCGGACAGCTCCAACACACGAGTTTGGTGATCTCTGCATTTTCTGTAAACAGGCACCGGGATTTTCCTGTTTGCTGTTGTGATTTTCCTGTTTTCCCCATCTATTTTTGAAGGTTTTCAGCCTCGTTTTGCTTCCCTTAATTGCATGGCATGCTGAGCTTGCAATTAATAGCCACGAGTGCCCAGAGCATCTGAGTGGGGAGCCTTAGCAAACAAATAAACACAAAATTAAATGCAGAAACAATGACCTGTAGTATTATTTTTTTTTTCACTTCCTTATGCGTGTGGCTGTGGAGGCAGAAGGATCAGAGCTGTTTGCACACCTGAGCTTAATTTTAAAATGCTGCCACATCCCTTTGAAACTCCTAAAAGATGGACACGAAAGGATCTGAGGGGGAAATGGGGAGAACAAGGCTGGATGTTAAACCTGATCTTCCCAGGTGCATTTGTGCAGCAACAATGTGCACTCAGAAGTTCTGTTCTCAGATGTAACCCTTAAACCATCTTTTTTTTTTTTTTGTGGACTGCAATCCCAAATCGCTCTGGAGAACGCTTTTATCAGCTAATTTGGATTGTAACAGCTCCTGATTGTTTTTATCCAGTTCTCCCTCTGCTGCACCGAGCAGGCAGGAGGAACACAAGGACTCACTGTCCCTGCTGAGAGCAGCAAAATTATCCCCAGGGAATTAAGGGTGGGTGGCACAAGTGGATTGTGAGGAGTCTTAGAAGTTTTTAGGTAAAACAAACCAGTTCCTAATCCCCCTTCTCGTGGGTGTTACATCCAGCAGCTTCTAGAGGAAAGCAGCAGCACCCCAGGGTGATCAGGGGTGATTTTATCTGTCCCAACCTGTGCCAGTTTCCCTGTCCCTACATTTGTGGACAAGAAGGATGTTCTTTATAGGACTTCCCTTTCTTGCAGAAGGAAAATGAGGAGACAAAGGCCTGTGAGCAGCAGCCTGAAGAACAGAGAAATTTCTGAACCTTTCTGCTGATGAGTGAAAGCCTGTGCTGGCTCCTGGGGCATTTGATTGCACTGTGGAGAAAAGCACTGCCTGCAAACATTAGTATTAATTTAAAAAAAAAATAAATTATAGATATGCAGGGTCTGGGGTGATTTCCAAAAGTGAAAAGCACAAAGTCACAGAAGTGGTCTAAGGAACAGAAAAATCCAGCAAATGTCTGTCCTTCATTTCTTGCCAGGAAAAAAGAACCCAAAGAACTTCACCAGATCATGAACAACCCAAATTCCAGTGTGGCTTCAGTACAAGGAAATAGCTGCAGCTGGAAATTCACTATTCATTTATATTAATGGGTAGAGATCAAACTGCCCTGCATTTACAACACCAACAGGTCCTAAAGTCCCCTGTGATTGCCTTCCCAATATTCCCTGTTTCTTTGGAGGCATTTCCCAACTCCTTCCTTCACTCCTGCACACTCCCCACACACAGCCCACCCTGTTGCTTAGAGGAAAAAAACACTCCAGGAGAAGAGGGAGGGGTTAAATTATTCCAATTCCTGCCCTCAACCCCTGGACTGCAGACCCCACTGGTGTAAACGGGAACCAAAATCTCAGAGTCTCAGAATATCTGGATATTCTGGGATAATTCTCCTTGTCCTACCTTTCACCTAACTTTTGCTACTCCCCTTGGACTCAATAAAGAAAAGGAAGAGGAGGAAAAGGAATAAAACAGAGCAGAAGCTGGGATGAGAGGAGGAAAACCCAAATTCAGTGTTGTCCTGGCTGAAATGAGCACAGCAATAAGAAAATCTTGATGGCTCCATTTCTTGGCCTCTGACTTGGCCGTGTGACACTGACAGAAATCAGACTGGGGAGGGCTAAAATATCAAAGGGGGTCACACTGAGATAATTCAAATATTGCCAGGGAGGAGAAGAGGCAGTGCCATGGCTGGGTGGCATCTGAGGTGGCACCAGGAGATGAGCCTGAGCCTGGCTTGGACTCGAGGATCTTGAAGGTCTCTCCCAACCTAGAAATGCTGGGATTCTGTGATGCCAGAGGGAGCAGCACAGGCTGGCCACCAACACTGAGGAGCTGCCAGGAGAGGGGTGAAGGAAAACAACCACAAAGAGCAGGGACGATGAGCAAAGGTGGAGTGAAGGGTGAAACAAAGACCTTCAGCAGCGGCAGGAGGAGAATTTGGGGTTTGAGGCTGACCCAGGCAGCTGAGGGTGGGAGAAAGGGCTGGAAGTGTTCAGGAGCACGAGGTGAGGAGAGGGAACTGCAGGGAGAGGAAGTCATTAAGCACACAGCCACCTCCAGCATTTGTTTATCCATCTCTACTGCTGTTTGCCTTGTTTATTAGGATTATAAACTCCAGAGGCCAGGCCAGCTCTGGAGTGACTGCTCTGTATTTCTCCCAACACAAGCTCAGCTCCTGATTACAACACTCCTCTGGGGTGCTGCTCCAGGCAAATAATATAATAAATAATGGAAATGGACCCAGGAGGAAACTTAGATGTTAACTGTGTAGAAACAGGAAACCTGAGCCTTCATTGCTGTATAAATTTCGTGTTGGGTTTTAAAGCTCCTGCTGTTTGATGGGTGGGGTTTTAGAAACCTGAGCAGGAATTCACTTTTCAAATGAAAAGCACCGAGATTCCACCCCGGCTGCTGCTGCATTAGCACCAGCTCTGTCTCTTCAAACGCTTCCTGCTGCTTCTCCTGGAGCACAGGAAGCAATGTTCTGGTGATTAAGCAGCAGTATCATTATAAAAGCCAAATGAATAATCATTGTGTTAATGAACTTTATCTTAGAAAAGATTAGGGGTTTGTTTTTTTTTTTAATGTTAAGCCTCTTTCCGTATGAAAGAGGAAATGCGCTCTCGTTTCATTTAATCAACCCTGAGATGCTCATGATCTACACAATTTAATTTTCTGTCTGCACGTATCCTTTCACATCAGCATCTCCAGTTGCTTAAATGATGGCATCAAATCCCTTTAATACAGGAGGGATGATGCAATTCCCTGAGTGCACAGAGAGGTTCGGCTCTGGGTGCCAGGTTCCTGTTGAAAAATAATCTCCCTGGAGAGATTTCCAGAGGTCAGAGGTTCCCAGACCACTGCTCTGTGGAAAGCTGGTGAGTAATTATGGTGAAAATCAAGGCTAACTGGGATAGAAGACAATATGAGGAGAAAAACACTTTATAAGGAAAAAGATTGGGAAAGCTGAAGGCTGGAAGCACAAAAAACCAGAGGGAAAATGATGATTTGGTGAGATCCTGCCCTCGGTTTGAGAGAGTCACCACCAAATCTTTGCTTTGCCTGGGAAGAGCTAAAGCCCATCCCTCAGGGGAGCAGCTCCCAGCACAGCCTGCTCTAAGGGGGTTTGGGGTGAGGTGTTCAGCTCTTGTGAGGGTCTGGCATCTTCTTTAAGAAAGAAAAGGGAGCTGTGAGGGACAGAGGAGAGGTGCTGCAGCAATAAGAAGGGATGGGTTGTGTTCAGAACCTACCAGCCCCAGTTTTCAGCTCATTTCTCTGAAATTCCTGCTCAAATCATCTCTGCTCCTAAGAAAATCCTGACCCATGAGGGAGCCAAAGAGAAAGGTCCTTCCCTGGAGCATGGTGTGGCTGCCTGGAAAGCCAAGGCTGACCACACCTTACTGAGAATCGCAGGGTGTGGAAAGGAGAGAGAGGAAAGACATTTCATAGATGTGCAGGGCTTGGGGTGATTCCCCAAAGTGAAAGGCACAAGGTCATTGAGGCAGTCTAAGGAACAGAAGAATCCAGCAAATGTCTGTCCTTCATTTCTTGCCAGGAAAAAAGAACCCAAAGAACTTCACCAGATCATGAACACCTCAGATTCCGATGTGGCTTCAGTACAAGAAAATAGCTGCAGCTGGAAATTCAATATTAATTTATATTAATGGGTAGAAATCAAACTGCCCTGCATTTACAACACCAACAGGTCCTAAAGTCCCCTGTGATTGCCTTCCCAATATTCCCTGTTTCTTTGGAGGCATTTCCCAACTCCTTCCTTCACTCCTGCACACTCCCCACACACAGCCCACCCTGTTGCTTGGAGGAAAAATTTCTTGCCAGGAAAAAAGAACCCAAAGAACTTCACCAGAACACCTCAGATTCTGATGTGGCTTCAGTACAAGAAAATAGCTGCAGCTGGAAATTCAATATTCATTTAAATTAATGGGTAGAAATCAAAGCAACACCCCCAGCCACCAGAAAACCCCTTGGGCCAACCGGTGTGTGAGTAAAATCCCTCTCTGCTCACAATGGTGCCTTTATTAGATCCACACAGAGATTCACTGGGTCAAGGGGAACGGTCATGCCTGGTTTGGGGCTCTCAGAAGGGCGAGTTCATCAGGGAATGGCTCTGACAAGAGTGAAAAAGGAGCAGCACACAGAGAGCATTTCCCTCCACACCCCGAGTGACAAACTCGTACCTCTCGCCCTTGTGCTGGGAAAGCAGCGAGAGATGAGCGTGGAGCTGTCTTTAATTAGCAAATGTGTGACAATCAGTGCATCCTCAGCCTGCTGTTGCCATGGCACTGTCACCCCAGAACTTGAGGAGCACCACGAGCAGAGGTGACCCCACAAAAGCACCCAGCCATCAGCTCGGGATGGGGAGAACATATGCCACAGAGAGCCAGCCAGACACCAGCACATGCCGAGGAGCCCAGAGGGAAACACTGGGCTAATTAGGAGCTTTCTGTGGATTAATCAGCCTGCAGAAATGCTTGAGTGGTGTTAAGCACCCAAACACCCACCCGGCTCCCGCTGGCGAGTCCTGGCAGCCCAAATCCCCCCCTGGCAAAGCTCTGGCTGCCTTTTGGACCAGCAGAAGGGTGAGCAGGGATGCTTTGAGAGGAAACCAGGTCCATTTATCCGTGTCCACGGCCCCACCTCCCCCAGGAGCTGCTCCACGGTGTTATTTTTGGCGTGCCCTGCACCAAAAGAGGCAGCATATGGAGCCGCCGCCTTGGCACCGTGGCAAATATTGATCCCTGCTGTGACAAAATGTGACAGAGAGTTTGCAAATGACAGCACGGGCTGGCAGGAACCTTCTTTTCGTGTTCTTGGGACAGGGAAGCATCACAACTGCAGCTGGAGAATTGGATTTTTTTTTTTTTTTTTTCTTGCTCTGGTTGTGGTGAAGCCATCAAGGAGATGATTATTAGGGAGAGTGAAGGTGTTCAAAATAGAGCCTGGCTTAAAGAATGCCTTTAGAACAAGAAAGTAAAACAAGTTGGTTTGAAAGGCTTAGATGATTTCTTTTGGAGTGCTTCCAGAATGAGGGATGACGTGTGGAAGGAGACAGAAGAGTTTCACTCCTGTTTTCAAAGTGCTACGTTCGAACTTTTACACTGTGAGCAATATTTTCTTCTTGAAATGCTGGTGGGTTTTTAAATAAAATACTGTCATAAGAAAGAAAAAAAAAAATTAAGGGGAAAATTTCTATTAAAGTTCAATTTGACACCCCCACTCCCCACACAGTTTCATTGTAAAAAACTTGCTTTGAATTTCACTAAACTGATCTTTTTCCTGCCAATTTTTAGTTCATGCATGAATCTCCAAATTCAATACCTTCCATTGTACTGGAGAAAAATGGACCCAGTGTCATCCTTTTAGGCAGAAACCCAAACTAAAATTCAGATTTTATTTTTTTTCCCTCACCCTCCTGGTTTTGTCTCCCTTAACTCCTCGCTTCTGTTCTGTTTGTAAATCATAAATCTTGAAATGATAAAGAATAAAATGTGCTAAGAGAAAATGAATTGGGTTGAAAGGCATGAAAGTTGTTCTTTAAGCAGAGTTCTTTAAGCTCTGAGTTCTAGGAAAAGTTCTGTGGAAGGATCTGACAAACAAATAAAAAAAGCTTTCCATGTAGGCAGATGAGGTGAGCCAAAGGTAACAAAGTCAAAATATAAATGTGAAGAGACAGAGAGGAAAAGCAAACAGAAATCTGCCATTTTATTTTTAAACACGACGTCGAAATAGAAGAGCAGAGTGGGAGAAGGTATTAACCCAGCAAGGAGAACAGATTGGGAGGAGACAAGGCAAGGGTAAATGCCATCTGGATTTGTGGTATTACCTACCCAAATAATAAAACTCGATGGAAGTTTTCAGGAGGAAAAAAGAGATGTATTCAACTTCTTGAAATATTGTCTAGGTCTAGAGCAGGTGGTTTGAGGAAGAAAAGCTCTCCCTGTCCAAAAAACTCCTCCAACCAAACCCAAAAACCAATATGGACCTTGGCAATTTCTTATTAGTCATGTTTCTGAATTAATCAACAATCCCCAGCCACTTTCTAACCACAGTGCCTGAATTTTCCTCTCTTTTGTGTCTCTCCTTCGAGGTCTCCCCAAAGTTCCCCTCTGAGCATCTGATGCTGATGAAATTTATGGGCTGTTTAACTCCCCTCTTCCCTGTCATTAATAAAGGATAAATTAATTAAACAATAATTAACATTAATAAAACACCACTTTTACTGTTACAGTTCAGATAAATCAACATCTTCACTGGAATTCAGGTGGGGATGGAAAGGAGAAGCTCCCTTGCACTTGGGGTAGGACTTTACAGCTGGGAGAACAAAATCAGGAGGAGAACATTTGGAGATTTGTCACACTAAAACACACCCAAGCACCTCACCTGGCTGCAATTCCCTGCATCCAGGCATGAGGGGTTTGAAAGTATGAGGAAGGAATTGCTAATTCCTAATTAGCAATTAGTGAGGGTGGGCAGCTGTGGCTGCCCCTGGGTCCCTGGCAGTGCCCAAGGCCAGGTTGGACATTGGGGCTTGGAGCAGCCTGGGACAGTGGAAGGTGTCCCTGCCAAGGATGGGGTGAGATTGGATGGAATTTAAAGTCCTTTCAATCCCAAACAATTCTGGGATTCTCCCTGGTAATGCCAGAAAGTGAGAATTTTCCCACAGCCATGAAATCTGACACAGCCAGTTCAGGGAGCCTGGGAGATGTTTGTGCATCAACCAAGATTTTACACTCTTGTTAAAGATCCAGAAGGTTCCCAAGGTGGTCTGCTTTGACTTTCTGAGCTGCACTTTCCAGGTCAGAGCCTGCCCTGATGTCCCAGCTCATCACCATCACCCCACCCTGGGACAGGGACACTCTGGAATGAGCAGCTCTGTTGGGATTGGGGATTTGGGGGTGCTGCCCTCCCACACCGACTCCACCGTGCATCATTCCCTCCTCATCACTCAGTGCTTCCCTCCTCCTCCTCCCCCCTGACAACTGCAGTCCTGAATCACTTCACATGAAAAAGCATATTTGGGAAAAGAAGTAATTATTGTATTAAACTGATTTCAACCAGCAGCAGCTGAAACGTGCAGAATCCACAGCCTCTGTTGGGTTGCTCTTCTGACAATTTTTTTTTTGTCAAGGAGCAGAGATAAGAGAACAAATAAGCCAAACCAAAAGAAAAATCTAGATATGGAGAAAAAACTACCCCGAATTGATTGCACTCAGTTCAAATCACATCGATATTTCAGTCGGACGGAGCCAAAGAAATGTTTCACCCCCCAGTTATGAAACATTGGAACCCCATCTCCCTTCCCCGAATTTTCCTCAAGCTGATCTAAAAAGCTTCCAGACAAACCAACACAAATATTAATCTCTCACATTGGTTTCACTCCTTTTTGTCAAAACCCAAGGTAATGCACTGAGCCTGGAATATCTTTAGAGATGAAAATCAGCTTTACATTAGATAGGAAAAAAATCACCAGAAAGCAACGATGCCAACTGCCAAAGCTGCCACTTGCATTGTCCAACACAGGCAGGGGGTTAAGAGATTTAGGGAGCAAATAAAAGATTTAAAACTTCAAAAGCAAACCCGTCCTCTCACACATAATAAAACACACAATAAAACACGGGGTGGAGGCTGGGCTTGCACCCCCGACACAGCCAAAGAGACGCTCCAGGTTTTGTGCCAGGAATCCACCTGGGAAGGGCAGGAGGAGCTGAGAGCATGAGGGAGGGAAGCCCAGGGGTTTCACACAGCTGAGGACAAATGGCCAGTGTCCCTTCTGTACCCTGGGAGGAGCAGGAGAGCTCCCAAATCTCAGCTGCAGGACACTGCTCTCCAGAAAAAAAACCCCAAAACCATTTGAAAAGGGTTTCAGCTCCAGGTCTGCACTGGGTGTGCCCCCCCTTCATCCAAGACCCCTCCTTTGGGACTTACCTGTCCCCAGGTGGGTGCCCTCGGAGCGTGGGTGAGCTGGGAGGCATCAACAGCACAGCACCTGCCAGAGAGAGGGGTTATTGGCATCAGATTCTAGATCCATCCTGGAATTATGGGATGGGTTGGGTGGGAAGGGACCTTAAAGTTCATCTTTTCCCCCCTGGTATGACAGGGACACCTTCCACTGTCCCAGGCTGCTCCAAACCCAGTGTCCAACCTGGCCTTGGGCACTGCCAGGGATCCAGGGGCAGCCACAGCTGCTCTGGGCACCCTGTGCCAGGGCCCAGGATGATTTGAATGAGGATTTCACCCCCAGGACCCCATCACAGACAAGTATTGCACATGGAAATCAAGTGCCCGTCACAATTTTAGGTGAAAAATCCCCATTCCTTTGCTGGGAAAAAGATCCATCGTTTTCCCTGGACCCTTGCTCTGGATAAGCATCTCTGCTTTATTTCCTTGGATTGCTGAGCAACTGCATGAAAGGAATCAAACCCTTCCACACAGCCTACAAGGTTATTTGCCTAAGGACTGAAAAATAGAGGCAGGAGGGATTTTTATTATTTTTTTTTTTTAGGAGTTTGTCTGATTTTATTCTCGCTAGCAGTCTTCCTCTACTATTTTCAGGGCAGCTTAGTGTCAGATAAAGCATCCCAAAAACATATTATTTAAAACCTGTCAAAGGGAGTTCGGCTGTGTGTGTAGTGAGGATCTGGCACATTGCTGAATCCTAAAGTTTGCTGCTGCTGCTTGAAGGGAACACAATAGGCTGCGTTCAATGACACCAGACATCTTTTCCCTTTTGTACGCTGAGAGAGGCTCGGCAGCAGATTAATAATTCAATGCTCATTAGAAAGTACAACATGCAGTAAGCAATCAGATATAATTAGGCAAAAAAATATATGTATACATGATTACAGAGTGAACACGAGCCACGAATCTATTGCAGGTGAAATAACGTCACGTTTGCAGTGGAAGGGTCAGGAATAATAATAAAAAAAAAGTCTTGTAAAACACTCGGCTTAAATCGTGATTTTTTTTCTTTTTTCCCCTAACCAGCATCTGTGTGTTAGAATAATTTTTTTTCTAGGAGAATTCTGCAACTCCATCCGCGTTCAGACTTACTTTCTTTTCCTGCATTAAAACCGGGGAGAGCTCCTTTCTCCTCCACATCCTTCCATCGCATCTCTATACCTCGAGGCAACCGTATGACCACATAATTGGGGCTGTAAATTGATGACAATTAGCGCATTAGCGGTGAATAGCAGCAAGTGATAGTCTTAATTGACAATGCAGCGGTTAGTAATTGATGTTAATGACTCAGAAGAAGGGGAGAATAGTGACTAATAACTGTAATTTTTAGCTGTTTTCCCTGCTGGTGAAACATCGGGGCAGGTGGGGGTGTGGGCTGGTCAGGGGGTGCACGGAATTGCCACCTCCAAACCAACAGGCTGAGGCTTTAAACAGGCGGATTATGCATTATTCGGGAGCAAAAGCAGCTTTGGGGAGGGTTTAATAAAAGAAGTCAGAGGTTGGTGATGTGCTCACCTGCTCTGAGAAAACGGGGAGCTCTTTCCCCGGATTCTCAGGTGCTCCTGGCAGAGCTGTGCCAGTTCTTTGCCAGGCTCTGAGCGCGGTGCCCACAGCGATCAGGGGCTGCTGTGCCTCTCCAAGATGGATTAATGCAGGAGAGGAAAATCCAGGCTTTACAAAACAACGCCTGTTTAAAACTGCCCCAAGCCCCGGGCTCTGCTGCCTGCTCAGATTGTGGCAGATTGTGAGCAAACCTGCCTCATCTGGGGTTATCCCTATTCCCACATTCCTCACCATAAACAACTCCCGAGAATGAGACCTCGATGCCGTTTGCTGGGCTGGATTTTTCCCCCCAGGGAGAATCCAGCGGGATTAGGAGCTTTGTTTTCCTGTTCTGTAGGAATTCTCCTGCTCGTGAAGATAGATTCCCTGCATAAAGCACATATTGTATCGAAAGAAGAGGAGAATTAATCATCCTTCACAGGGGAAAAAGAAAAAAAAAAAACCATATGGACCAGCATGTGGGCTGCAACAATTCTCCAAAAATCCCCAACAGGGTGGCACTGGGAGAGGTCTAATTACAGCTTTGGTCTTCCCTTCAGCAGGTGATGTACAACCACAGCCATGGAATAATCCCTTCCCTCAAGACTGGTGCCAAGACCCAGCTCTGGAGGGGTTTTGGACACATAAAATACCTTCCTTACCTCTAAGCTGAAAATGCTTAAGGATGAGCTTCTCACAAAGCTTTTTATTTGTAGTGTTGCAGCCCCTGTGCTGTGTTTGGTATCAATTTGGAGAAGGATTAAGAGCCAGGCCGTGCCTGGTTTCTCTCTGGGTGTTACACTCTGCAAGGAGATCATTTCCATGGGAGTTTGGATGATAAAGGGCTCCCACAAACCCAGAAAATGAACTCGGTTCTCTCTCTATTCCTCCCCGAGTGCTCATTACTTCTCTCCAAAGCGTGGAGAGATCGTCTCCCCTGCCTGGAGGAACCTTCCCAAGGCCAGGCTGTCACACACAGCTGGATTCTCATCCACAGGGACCCAAATCTGGGAATTGGAGCTGATTTACACCAGCCGAGGCTTTAGCCTGCTCCTTGGGCTGCTGGTGACTCCTCAGGGTGAGCACTGACCCCAGGTGTCACCCCAAAATCCCCACTGAGGGTTTCCCCAGCACTGCCAGCTCCCAATGCTGCACCTTGGGGTGAATCCAGGACTTCCAGGAGTTCTGTAGTGTTTGCATTTTCCTCCCACTGGCACCAGAAGGGAGGTTTTGACCCCTTTTTTCCTTCAGCAACAGAAGAAGAGATGGAAATTCTTCCTTCTGCAGAGCAGCAGGGACAGATATTCCTGTTTTGTGTTGGGTTTTTATTCCTTTCTCCAGAGGGGCTGGTCCCTGGGGAATGCTGTGTGTCTGTGCTTGGAGAAGGCTCTGCTGGAGCAGCTTTGGCTGCTGAGATGGGAAGGCAGGTGGATAATCTGTTGAGAAAGAAGAGAACAAGAACAGCCAAGGGGCCACTGCGAGTCACTGAGGCATCAGAAAAGCCAAACTGTGGAAATCATTCAGCTGCACTGGAAGTGAATCCTTTCCTCCTGCTCACAGGCAGTTTCTGTAGGGAACTTTTGACCGTGCAGACCCACAGATTGCTGCATTAATAAAAGAAAACCTTGCATTCCCCAAGGGCAAAAAAGAAGCTGATGCTTTGGGAAGTCTCTCAGCCACCAAAAAAGCCAAGGACAGTTTGTGTGCAGCTGTTGCTTCCCGTGGCACAAATCTTTGGGAGAACATTTTTAACAGGACCCTGGGCTCGCATCCTCCCCTGCAGCTCTTTCAGCCTGGGAGCCTGAAGATCACGGCAGCGTTTGCCTTCATTAAACACGGGCATTAATTATTTATTTGGCACGGAGAGAGCGACTCATTAGGCAGGATCCAAACAGCCCCTGATGACGGTGACCTCTGCTTGTGGCTCTTGTTTCCAGCACTGCTGCACGGTTCCCTCGTCCCTCCAAAGCGTGCAAATGTGATCTCTGGTGCACCTCTTTTAGGGGTGCAGCATTTGTTTTTTGGGGTTTGGAAAGGAGGAGGCAGACAGGTCCGAAGTCAGCATGCAAAAATCTCTTTATTCTAATTTTCTGACTCCATTTCTATCCACTGTACAAAGGTGGCCAATTATTGGCCAGAGCAGAACATCCCATCCCTTGGATTGGTGTTCATCCCAATCACTCAAATATTCTATCAGAACTAAAGAATGTAAACATTTCTTATTTACATGAAGAAGGCTTGGGAACTCAGCTCAGAATTCCAAAACATCAGAAGGCTTTTTGCTTTAATATCAAACGCCAGTCTGAGACATGCAAAATCAGAGCCACAATCTCCACCTCCTCTCTGCAGAATCCCACACTGCCAGGTGAGAAAGGCTGAAGACACAAGTGGATGAGAGCAATCCAGCTCCTTTTCAGGGAGTGCAAGGCTCTGCAGCGAGTGCAGGAATCCTCGTTGATGCTGAAGTGAGTCCTGAGGGTGCTCAGAGCTTTTCTCCTGCTCAATCAATGCTCGAGTGGAGGAAGGAAGAGCTGCACAAGGATTCCTCCAGCAGAAATCCCAGGGATCTCCCCCCAAAAAAAGAGAGGAGAGCAGGAGGGGTTTGTGCCACACAGCTGGGAATGGCTGCAGGGACAAGGAACCTCTCTTGTCTGCTCCAAACAGAGAGACATCTCAAGTTCCTTCAGTCACAGGAGGGAATGAAGCTTCTCAGGGATGTCATGTCAGGCTTTCAGAGAAATGATCAGAGAAATGGGAAATCTTCAGCTGCTTCTCTGATTTTATTGGTGAATTTCACTCTCTGTTGTGGAGCAGAGAGCAGAATTCCTCACATCAGATTTTTCCAGCCACCAGGAACTTTCTCAGCCCACCTAAGGCAGATCTGTGAGAGAAAAGAAGAGAATGCAGCCCCCATTTTTGACTTCCCAGGCGTATTTTGCAGGCTAAAGCACAGAGCTTCCCCAGCTGCCCAGCAGGGTGGTGGTGGTGGGATTGCTCCAGGGGGTGGGGTGATCCCTGGAGTGTCACAGCATCCCAAAATTGGAGCGTCCTGCCAGGACACATCAGCCCTTGGTTTGTGCAGCATCATTCCTGGAGGCCCTGAGCAAGGAGTTCCAGCAAGGAGCTGCTCCAGGTGGTTCCTCACCTACAAATCCCTTGCTCAGGAGTGAAGGTGTCACATTTTCACTAAGGGTAATTATCTGTGGGTCTATCAGCCCCCAAAGGTTCTGTGGGTTCAGGCCCTGTGCCCCAAAATCCTGTAAATCTGCAGCTTAGGTCAGGCAGCTCCCCCCAAAGCCAGACCTTCCCTGCTGCCTTTTGCAGCCAGGAATTGCTTTCCTCAGGGCTCATGACAAAATTTTTATTGGTGTCAATGGAAGCCCAGGACCTGCAGCAAGTTTGGCTGCTGCTGCTGATTAAAAGGAAAAAAAATGAAGGGAGGAGAGAGAGAAAAAACCCTAAAAGCTCAGTATGATTTTAAATATCATTTTAACCATGATTTTATTGGCTGTGCATTAAAAATACACAAGACACAACCAAAATATGGCTCAGTGACACCTCAGTGTCCAGCTCTGCCTGTTGCATCTGTTTGGAATGATTCATCCACCCTGGTCACAAACCCATTGTGAGCAACTCGTAGAAAGTTAAATAAATACCAGCACCGTGAATTTGCATTTAACCGGAATTTACGAGCTTTTATAAATCTATTTTGTGCAAAACAAATTATTGTAATGATGGCTGAGTAAGAAGCAGTGCCACACAAGGCTTAATTCAAATGCCTTTCTTGTTCTAGTCTCTTGTTTTAATTTTCCAGCTCCGCTGAATAACTCGAAATCTTCGCAGCTGTAGCAAAGTGCCTCATATATAATGTATAGATCACATCCTCTTGCCATTTTTCACAGGTGCCTGGCTATTATATGGTTCAGAATTCATTCACAGTGCCTATTAGAGGTCTTTATATGTAACTGACTTCCTTTCTTGAATATTTATAGCTTTTATGAGACATTTATGGGTAGACCCAACAAGAGTTTCTGAGGAAATACTGGGAAATGGTTCTGTAGAACATCATTAATATACTGTTCTTTGATGGTAATGGCCACAAATGTCGTCTAATTGCTCCATCCTTACTTTGTCTGAGCGTGGTATTGATGGGGAGACTGCTCCAGAGAGCCTCTCCAGCCTAAAAAATCTGCTGGGAAGCAATTTGGCTCCCAAGGAATGGAACACATTTCAGCCTGGAAATGAAGCATTCCAGGCAGGGGGATCTGCCTTCCAGTAGGGAAAGGGGATGGCAAGAAGGGTGGAGAGGGACTTTGCACAGGGGTGAGGAGTGGTAGAGCAAGGGGGAAGATGGAAAAGGGTAGATTTGGATGGGATATTGGGAAGGAATTGTTCCCTGGGAGGGTGGGGAGGCCCTGAGGTTGCCCAGAGCAGCTGTGGCTGCCCCTGGATTCCTGGAAGTGTCCAAGGCCAGGTTGGACAGAACTGGGATCAGCCTGGGATAGTGGAAAGTGTCCCTGCCCATGGATGGGGTTGGAAATAAATGATCTTTAGGGGCCCTTCCAACCCAAACCGTTCTGATTCCGTGATTCCCTGATTCTTCCCAAGGCATCACCTCCAGCCCAGCCTATTCCCTGTTCCCACCTGTGCTCAAAGCCTTGAAGGGAGCACAAACCCAGCTCCAGAGGGGTTTGTGGGGCTGACAGGGCTGAGCTGGCTCGTGCTGTGACAAGGACAGTGCTGAGATCCCAGCCTCACTGTCTGAGAGAGAGAGAGAACACGGGGCTGACGGTGAGCCTGGAATATTGGATCATATTTGTCAGCAAATTCTCCTTATCAGCGACACCTCCGGGGTGTGTGACAACATCTGCTTCCCCTAATAAAGCTGTGCTCATCAGTGTCATCAACCAGCCTGGAACAGAATGACACATTCCCCTGTTCCACCCTCATCAGACACTTAGAGGAGAGGAGGGTTGGAAATTTGGATAAAAACTGGAATGTAATTAACATTAAAAACGAGAATGTAATTAATATTTGTAGGAAAGCACGCTTCTTTTTCCATCCAGAGGTACTGCAAGTGAAAGGGTTTCACTCAGCAGGTGCAATGCAGGAACAATGGAATCCGCACTATTTAATCCCAGAATTGGCCAAATAAATTTGGATTATAAGATAAATTTGGGTGTGTGTTGAAACCTTTAACAAATTAAGCAAATTTAAAGAGTTTTTGTGGAGGCAGAATAAATAGGTACACTTCTTGCTTGCTGGCTTTAAATGACAAATATCCCTCTCTGTTTCCCAGATAAAATATTAATAAATAAGGTGTGAAATTTAGTCTGACTGCTGATACTGAGGATGAGTATTGTTACTTCTCTCCAGTTTGTGAGATAATTCATGAGACACGAGAATTCAAAGCAATGTTTGGCAATGTTTTGAGGCAAATTTAAGGGATTTTTGCATATTCTTCCCTTTATCCCTTCAATTGCTCAGTGCACTTCCCCACCACTCCCTATCTCTGGGATGAGGCTTCTCTCTGGAGTAGCTCCTGGCATCTGGAACAGCTTTCCTGCAACTTCCATGCTTCACCAATTCCATCTATTTTTATATCTCATCTCTTCTCCCCTGACTATCTCCTTTAATTTCTCTCCATCTGCTTTTTATATTAACTTTAAAGCTCCCTGTAACATTTGTGACGCTGTTTGCATGCAAACCCGAAATGATGCTGAGGCTCGGAGTTAACCCTGTGCCACGGCCCTGCTGCTCTGGCCAAGGTGGGAGCAGCTCCTGGGCACTGGGAAGAGCAGAAAACTTCAGCATTTTAATATTTCAGCATCAGCCCTGAGCATGGAGGGTTGGTTGGGCAGCATGGAAAGCGAGAGAGTGGAGCTTGTGGACAAAAAATGTGAAATATTTATAAGCGAAGTGATGGCAGGGATAGGAGGAGAAACTTGGAGAAACTCCTCTTTTATTTATCCAGATAAATCTGGAGCTCAGCTGACTTTCCAGCTAATGGGAAGTGCCCAAATCCAGTGCTCCAAAATCCAGTTTTTGCCTTTAATTTTGTCCACAGGTCCTACAGATTCTCACAGTCCATCAGCAAACCTCTCCCTGTGGGGGAAAACTTTTCCTCTGTCAAATCTCTGTTGTTTCCAACAGGTTCCAGGAGGTCATTCCTCATCTCCAATATTGAGAGCGATTTCAGACCCTTACAAACCAAGCTGAGTGGTTTTCACTTCCCAGTCAGTTACAACAATAACCCAGCACAGAAAATGGGATATTTAGAATTAATTTGGATTAAATGCTGGAGGCAGAACGGATGCAGTCAGTGCAGGCTGGCTCTGAGGCGCTTTGGAAGCCCTGCCACGTTTCAGCCGCACAGAAACCTGCACTTCTCGGTCTCAACTCCTCCAAACAACCCTTTACTACAGCTAACAAATCTTGCAGGCTGTGTAACCTGTGTTTCACCCACCCTGACCCTCACACAACTTTCCCAGAGCACTGTAAAACACCACCAGCATATTTCCCTGCGCGTCGCGCAAAGTCGATTTTTCTTCCCGATGTGGCCGAAGTTCATTTTATCTTGTGCCAGTATATTAAAAATCTATTAATGTTTCACACATAAAACGAACACAGATCGAGCTCCTGTAAAGATTTATGCTGCAACCTGCGAGGGCCCCAAAGTAACTCCAGCGTTATTACCCCCCTGCCTGTGCCAAATTGAACTCCTAACGCTGGTGACAAATGCTCCAAAATTCACATGGATTTCTCCCTGACCGCTCTGCCAGTCCCCGCTGCAAGTCAAGGCGGTGAATTACGCTTCCCAGAGCTGCTCCCAGCCCTGCCAAGCCACCCCCTCACCTGCAGAAAGAGAATCTCAGCAGGAAAATCCGGGTGTGCTCAGAATCGCCGCACGGAAATGGATGTGAGTTATCCTCGAGGATCAGGCAGCATCAGTCTGTCCCTTATTATTCACTGCCTGCCTCTGGAATACCAGCCCTGAGCCTAAATACCAATCCTTTGCTCAGTCACTCAGGGCTCTCCCCGTGATTGCTTCCTCTGTGTGCTCATGGCTTTAAAACTTATTTATGCCTCTTCTTTTCAAAAGGCTGTGGATTATGGTTATTTTCTTTGCTTGCCCTTTTTTTTTTTGGCAGCCCTTCAGGATGTCCAGCTTAGCCTGTTATGACATAGTTTATGAACTTAAGCCAGTGGTACCAGCAAACTGCTGGGGCTGAAATCAGGGCTGAGCAGCTGAGGAGTTTTCAGAGCTCATGGGTTGAATGTGGCAGAAAACCAGAAATCTTGGAGAGATTTGGGAAAGCCATGGAATCCTTCCCCTTCCCAGGGAGGAGCAGCTCTCCCTGGGCCAGGCTGGACAGATGGTCCTCTGACCTGTTCTTCTCTGCTGTTATGGAGAGCCCACAGATTCCCTTTGCGCCTTTATTTTCTTCAGCAACCACCTTTCCAAAATACAGATATATTTTTTTCTTAAAAGCATAAATAACTCTCATTACAATTGGATTCATGTGTGCTTTGTCCAACCCACAGCAGGCGAGGAAAGCAGCCACTCCTCTTCCCAGAAATCACCTTTCAGCCTTTTGAAATTCATCCTGACAAAATCACTCCCAGTTCTTTCCCATTTTTCCTGTTTTTCCATATGAGGAAGAAGAAGGAAAATTTTTGGTGGTTGGCACATGGGCACCATCCTCCTCTTCCTGCAGGACCTGCTTAGAGAGGGCCACAAACTAAACCAGAGCTCCTTTCCTCTCAAAACCTGCTCCTGTTGCCTTTCCCTAATGAGCACAGGTTATTCCTTTATCCTATAATGTTTGGATAGCAGAAAGGACAGAGAAAAATACATTTCTTTTATAAAATAAATAGGAAAATTCATGTCTTCCATAAAGGAAATAGAAAAATATGTGTCTTCCCCCAAATGAAATACCTTTGCTGTGTCTTTCCTTCCCCCCTCTTTGTTGCTGCTCTTCACATTGATTAAATCTTCATTTCGCTTCATCATTTTTCTCAGGTTTCGTCTCGCATGCTCACTACACCTGGTTTCATAATCTGTTGTCATGGAAATCAGACAGATGTCAAAAACATGCCTTTGTCACTTAATTGTGTAATCCACACAAGAGAAAGAATAATGGAGAGAAGTTTTGCAGGTTAAAGCGAAACAAGGAGACAATGGTGAGCTAAACCCCCCCCCCCAAAATTCCCTTTTACATGGAACACTGTTCTCACTGCAGCCACTGGGGAATGAAAACTTGCTGAAATTGAAATCTGTTTCTGCTCAGTTTTTTTCTGTTATTTTGGAACTAAAGGCTCCTGCCCCTTGTCCTTGGGAGGGTTTGGTGGCACAGGGGCAGATGTGGCTGTGCAGGGAGGATCCAGGTGGGATCCAAGCTCACCCAGGGGAGGCTTTGCAGGTTTGGCTCAGCCCTGCCAGCAGCGTTGGAGGGTTCATTCCCGTCAATCCACCCTCAACAGCAGAACAGGAACAAAGCCAGGGCTCAATCCCTGATGTCCTGCAGGATGGGCAGAGCAGGCTCAGCTCTCAACTGCTCAATCCCTGATGTCCTGCAGGATGGGCAGAGCAGGCTCAGCTCTCAGCTGAGGAGATGGGTTTCAATCTCCAGGTACAAATGGTGTCAAACCAGGCCAGTCCCAGGGCTGGAAACAGGGGCTGCCCCCTCTGCTTCTTACTCAGGGTGCTGCTCTTGTGTCCCAGATTTATCAGACCAACATCCACAGCAAAAAAATCAAGGAATTTTGTGCTTTTAGTGCTCACCAGCTCTGTTGAGGACATCACCTTCCACGTGTGTTCACACAGCAGCTCTCCAGTCACCTGGTTACATTCCCTTCTATTTTTTATCACGTTCCTACTAAGTAAAGAATAGATTTTTTAATGCTTGTTACAAGAGTAGCCCATGATATCTGCTTATACATCTGTTTTAAAATGTCAGCCAGACAAATGAACCTCGCTAAAATAATGCTGGAGCTACAGAAATTCCCTGCACGCAGGAAATCCTTGCAGCTGGATCCTGCAAGATATTTTAAATTAACCAAAGCAACGCTTGCTGAAAGTGCCAAGATTTTTTTTTTAAGGCGTAAAAATACCTTATATATATATATTATACAATAAANTTTTATTATATTTATTAAAATATAATATATATACATTAAAATCTATGTTCTTTTAGGTAAAGCAGTGAAATGAAGGGTTGGAATGAGGATGGAAGGAAGGATGGACAGAAAGCAGGATGGAATGAGCTTGAAGCTCTGATTTGAGGCTGAATTTGCTGAGCGTGGCTGTGGAGGGAACAACCTTGAATTACAAACTGAGCACATCTGTCCAGGCTCACCCAAACCTCACCTCCCAGGACTTCACCCAGCCCCTTTTCCAGGTGAGAGCAGCATTCCCCAGAGCCCAGGAGCTGCCAAATTTCCAGGGAGCCCCTTCCTGCAGACAACCCAGGGGATGTGCTGGGAGCTGCTGGGTCAGAGCTGCCCCAGACCTGCCGAGGTTCCCAAAGCGCCCCGAGCTCCACAACCCCACTCAGCATCCAGCAAGGCTTTGAATATTTCATCCAGCACAATGAATTGTGGCTTCTCAGGATTAATTGGTGTCGCTGCAGCCCCGTTAGAGTCGGGGAAAGGTAAAAATTAACACGTTTTTTGTGCTGAAATTACGCCCAGGCGCGAGCAGGGTTTTCCTGGAAGGCTGGGAAACGGAATAATTTTGAATAAATTATTGATGGCTTTAAAAGCCTTGCTTATTGATTACAGGTTGTGCTCTCAGATTAAAAGAGTGCAGCTAAGTCCTGTCAGAGCCTCTCAAAGTCGGAGTTCATCAGGGTAAACAAGTGCTGCTGTGCTGTAACCCAGAGCTGCCAAAGAGGAGGGAAAGTTTAAAAATTGCTTTATGGCATAAAACATTTCTGTTCATCATTATTTTTTCCTTTTAGAAACGACTCTGGAAGCAAATTAATTCAATGTTTTAAGAAATGAAATAGAACTGTAAGAGATGCAGCAAGTTCTCCATGGCTGCACATGGATTTCAGTGCTCTGCCCTGGCTGACGAGGTGGTGATGGGTGAAAGGTTGGACTCGATGGTCTTGGAGGAGTTTTCCCACCTTGAGAACTCTGGGATTCCATTCTGTGACTGCATCAGTGTTGGTGTCTCTCCCTCAGACAACAAATCTGCTGCTCCAGCTGCCTGCACTGAGCAGGGTGAGGAGCAGAGTGACCCTGCCAATAACTCCTGGATTTTCCCCCAAACTCTCACCCAAGGCTCTCTAAAATTCTCTAAATACAATGCCAGCATCACCACGGGCTATTCCCAATTTCCTCCTGGACAAGGATCCCATTATTGTGTTTAGTTTTTATTTTGTTCCTTCACACAGCGTGCTGTGGTCGTGTGCATTTCACCCCAGAGGTCTTCAGCAAATTCCTGTAATTACTTCTCCCCATCTCTTGTTCATTTATTCCGGCTGAAATTATCTCCAAACATTAGTTCCATTTGCTAAATCTCTTCTTGCTTTATTAACTTTAATCAAACTGATATATTCTGCTAAATGAAAGGTGCTCTAGATGCCCATACCTGGCTCAGCCCTCTTCCCAGGGGGAAACACCCTCTTGAAACAGTGACACCGGTTAATTCTGCAATTATCAGAATGGAATGTGGCAGCGGTAATTTCGGTTATTGAGCAGTTGCCACTGATGCCATTTAAAGCTGCCTCGCTGCTGCAGAAGAGATCTGAAAAAGAAAAAAAAAATAAAGTCCTCTGTGCAGTCACTTGAGTTTCAGAGTGAGTTCTCTGTGCCATGGAGATGCATCTCCACCACTGTTTGCTTTTCGTGGGGTTTGGAGGGCAGGGAAATTCACCTGGGCCAGGTGCACTCCCTGCTCATGGAGGGATGTGATTAAAGAAAGGGCAAGGGAAAGGGTTTGGCTTTCAGCTGTATTCATTTTTGGAATTGGTGAGCTGCACAGGTGGGGTTGGGGAAACACAAAAGGCTGGTTAAATACTTTACAACTCGCATTGCTGCTAAGGAGAAAAACTCCCAGAATGAAAAAAAAAAAAAAAACAAACAAACCACACATAAGAAGGATAACAGCTTTAAAAATCCTCATTAAAATCAACCCAACCAGACCTCTCGAACCATTTTGACTTCAATTAGCCTGCTTTGATGTGGCAAACACAAAATGCTGTTCCCATGGCAGGCAGGAGAAACCCCGGCCCTTGTCTGGACAGGAGGGAGCAGGAGTGCAAGAGTCAAGCCTGAGATGTCTGGAGAACAGATGAAAGCTCAGCCTCCAGCTCTGCCTTCAGTGCTCAAACTAAGATGACAGCTGGAAAAGTTGATTTTTTTTTTTTTTGGTATGTACGTAGCAATATGTAAAATACAGAAGTAAATTTATGTTGATGCTGTTTATTTTCTAGCTGAATTCCAACAGGGGAAGATGAAAGGAGGGAATGTCCTCCTTTGTGCCATCATAATTAACAGGAGCTTTGATTTTGGGGTGTTTCTGCCAATATAAAACATTGCTAAAGCTCAGAGATGGCAAATATATATGTGTATATATACACATACATACATATTTTTATTCTTATATATTTTTATATTTATATATTTTATATTTATATATTTTGATATTTTATACTTATATCTAATAGATATATATAATATTTAT
>VWYP01010641.1:204428-232814 GCA_013400435.1 Pycnonotus jocosus
ATAAATATTAAATATATATCCTAACTTTGGGATATTTCCCAGTAATGCACAAAAAGTACTTTGCCACAATAAACTGAATTCCTCCTGAATTCATCTCTGCTGTCTGTCAGATTTGGGGCTGAACAATGAATTGATTGGGACAAACACCCTGGGTCAGTGGAAAAGGAGAAGTTGTCATAGCCAGGATGAACAGGCTGGCACGACACACAATTAATGAACTTTCTGTGCCAATCAACAGCAGAGCCCAGAGCAGACTCCTCTGTGTGATTTCTGACTCTGCTCTGGGTTCTGAGCTCCTCTCTGGAATGTGCACGGGGCTGGCTCTGCTTTTGAACTGAGACCGAAAATCACCAAGCAACAGCACCAAAAACCCCAATTGCAACAGAAATGGTGCAGAAATTACCGACCTTGGAGCTCCTGTGGAGTGGCCTGGTTCAACAGCAGCAACTCCACCATTAACCAATTTTATGGAATCGTTTTTGACTGCACTCAGACAATTCCCTGACTCCTGGGGTGGGAGCAGGAGGTTTTTATTGATGTCTCTGGAAGTTGCCGTGGGTTTCTGGCTCAGCCCAGGGGGAATTTGTAACCCCACAAACAAATGGGGCAAGAAGCAGCCATGGAGTGCCAGGGCAGGATCCCAACTGATCCCTGAGGTGCTCACAGAGGTGGGATCCAGCTTTCCAATGGCACAAATAAATTCCTTCCCAATGCAATCCCAGGAGTGGATGCAGGCAATGTGGAGCTCAGGATCCATCCCACTTCTGTCTCTGCTCTCACTGTGAATTTGTACATTCCCTACAGGATTTACCTTCCCTCCTTCCTCCTGTCTGGACAAGAAAGTTTTACAAGGACTGAGAAAAAAAAAAATCCCTCAATTCTATTGCACAAGAATCTGAGCTTATCAAGAAATATTAATAAGGAAAAGCAACAGGAAAAAGAACAGCAAGGGGAAAATAATAAAAATAAAAATACGTTTCAGAACTTTCAGAGCCTTCAGCTCTTTTCATTTTTTTTTTCCAGCCACATCTGTAATCCTCCCACTGCCTCCCAAAGAGAGCCTGGCTAACCTGTGGAAGTTTGATAGCTGCCCTCTTTTGTCCTGAATTTATCGTTATAGGAGTCCCATTGCAGGCCTGGAAATTAATAACAGCACAATCCCTGTACCTTACCTGAGTGAATTTGACGTATTTTCACGCTGTTCATCTTCAAATGTGTGGACTGCTACTTCCCACTCTCCCTCAAGAGAAGATTTAAATCTCTCAGTCACACACTGGGAAGCAAGTTATCATTTTTAAGGCTTTGTTGTAAGACTCAGACCCTTGCTGGTCTAATTATGTGTTGGGTAAAAACACAGGAGATGTTTATCTCTTCCATCAGTTGTCTTGGAAAATCAGAAATCTGAAACAACCCCGTGGAAGCTGATAAGCCAAAGGGAAAAAAACCCCAAAAGCCCTGATAGCACAGACAAATAGGACAGAGCCACATTTAATGTGTGGTTTTGGGAAGGATTGGTAAATACTGAGAACAAGGAGCCACTTTTAGATATCTCTGAGCCTGTTCCCTTTAAATTGAGTCCCACTCCTGGTGTTTGTAATGGATGGATCATTCCTGAAGTTTTTTTAAAATGTGACAAAAATATAAATCACCTGAGATCCACATTTCAGGCACTCTATTATTTAATGTGTGTTAGCTGATCCTTTTACCCTCTGTAAGCCATCAAAATGTAAGGCTGGCAATATCAAGGCCTGCTAATTAACATCTTAATGTGATTGATGTCTTATTTTGATTACCTCCATTTTACAGCATTTAATTTTAGGCTGTGCACAGGTCTCTCATGCCAGCAGCTGTATCACTTACACCAAGAGTGAAACCCTTTTGTTACAGCAATTTTTACTAAAGGAAGTTACTCTAACCCAGTCAAAAATGTGCAGTTTTCTGCCATTGGCTGCTTGAAACATTTTGTTTTGAAGATGATTTTAAAATGACTTCAGAGAGATTTTTCCATAACTTTGATTTCCTTAGGACAGAGAAATTGTGGCTGTCCCATCCCTGGAAGTGTCCAAGGCCAGGTTGGAGCACCCTGGGGTAATGGAAAATGTCCCTGTCCATGGAAATAGATGATTTTTAAGCTCCCTTCCAACCCAAACCACACCAGAGATCTCCATTAATACAAATAAATCAATTTTTAATCATCCCAACCCATTTTTGGGAGAAACAAGAAGCAGTAGTGGAATATCAGACTGGATTTCAGCCAGTGTCCCTCTCACTGGCGCCTTGTTGGGCTGTGGCTTTGGGATATTTCAAAAAGCAACATTTACTGTGGGGTCTGGGCACATTTTAGGTGTGCTCTAAATAACAGGAGAAAGAGAGGAATCTGCAGGAATGAGCTCCTGGAAGAGCAAACTAAACACAGGACTGTTTATAAAGCCTTGGAGTAATGAAAAGGGAAAGTAAAAAGAGGAATTTAGCTGGATTTGATCCTGTGCTCCATGATATTTGCATTTTTTTGGCTCATGGCTCCCGGGACATCCCTGCAGGAAAAGCAGGAATGCTGTGGGAATCACGTGTGCTTGGCAGGGAAAGTAAATAAAAATCTCTTCAAAGCAGAGCCCAAACCAGAGTCAGGGCTGACTGCAAACCATTGCCCTGATTGCAGGGTCAGCAGAAGTTCAAAAAAAGCTGAGTTCAGCCATGGAATCAGAGAACTTTTAAGGGCTGAAGGGACCTCCAAGATCATCAAGTCCAGCTTTGTCCAGCACCCACCAAAGCCCATCTCCAAGGGCCACAGCCGCTGGATTTTGGGAAGGTTTGCAGGGATGGTGACTCCAGCACTGCCTGGCACCCTGGTCCAATCCCTTAATTAACACCAGGAGTGCTGCCCTGGGTGTCAAACATGGAAAAAAAATCTCACCTGGCAGCTGGAAGAGGAATCCTCCTTGTATTCCTCATTTTCAGGGTGTGCTCCATCAAATGCTGCCCGTTAATGATTTTTCTTTTGCCTGCTCAGGATATGGATCTGTTGAAATCTCCTCCCAGGATCCCCAGCTTGGATAAATCCTCCATCACCTGCTGGAATGGTGCTTTCCCCAAGAAATCCTCCTTGCTTATCCTCCTCAATTTCTTCTCTCAGTCTGCTATTACATCTAGAGCTAAAAATAGTGAGAGAGGAAAAAAAAAATCAGAGTTTAAGTGAAAAAACACAAACCTCAATTAATTTCCATGTCTCTTACTAAAGAGTTTTTCCTTAAGGCACGGCCCACAAATATCTGTAAATCTCAAATCTTGGCTCGAAATAGATTTTGTAAGTCAAACTCTATAAATGAGCCAATAAAATGTGGCCCCATCTTCAGGAAATTCTTTATTACTTTACAATCAAACATTTTTAAAGAGCTGGGCTCCACTCTGCACTTCCAAACAATCTACAACACGGGCAGGGAGGGGGATAAATCGCTTTTTTACCTGCAAGAAGCATCTGATGAGCAGTAAAATTGTCCAAGTAAGCCCATGTTACTCATGGTGTAGACCTGTAGTAGGAGAAAAGTTGGAAAATTCCTCAAAATTGGGGTATTTTTATCACTGCCTTCATGGCATTGCTCTGAACCCCCCCAGGGACACTGAGGACATTTGGGGACAGTGCTGTCCATGCCCTGGGGCATCCCAAGGTCTGGCAGCTCTGGGGGAAATCCAGCACTGCAGCTTTTCCTTCTGCCTGGGGGTTTCTTCTGGCAATATAATCCCATAAAACCTCAGGAATCAAGGGAAAATCCATCACCCTTAAAAACCTTGACAAAAATCCCCCCTCAGCCAGGCCAAGCTTTCATGGAGTCACCAAATACCCTGAGTTGGAAGGGACCCACAAAGTCCAGCTCCTGGAATTCCTTTCTGGTGAAGGGTTCACCAACACAATTCACACCTTCAGAGCTCCTGCCACGTGCCCAGGCTGTGCCAAAAAATTCCAGGGGTGTTGGGAAGGTCTGGGATGCCGCTGGGCTGCGTGTGGAGAGCAGTGACACCAGCAGCAGGTCCCAGACCTGTGGAGTTGCCAAAAATTCCAGTGGTTTTGGGAAGATCTGGGATGCCCCTGGGCTGTGTGTGGAGATCAGTGACACCAACAGCAGCTCCCAGATCTGTGGAGTTGCCAAAAACAGAAATTCCAGCCTCCTGTAAGAGGAATACATGACCTGGAAACCCTGAAAAAATGACAGAATCCTCACACCCAGCCTTCCCACCCCTAAAAAACCACAGAGGAGCGAGGGGATTAAACAGGACCAACAAACGCAGCGGTTTAATTGTGGCAGGGCTGACTCCAGAGCAGCAGAGCAGCACCAAGGCAGCACAGGGAGGCGAGGGCAGCAGCTGCTCTGGTGATCTGGCAGGTTTGGAGGGGCAGGTGGAGCAGTTTGTCACCCTGGAGCCGCTCGGATCCGCGATAAACGCCGACCTTCTGCTGCAGCTTCTGCTGCTTCCTTCCTGCTGCTGTTCTGGGGTTTCTCTGGAGTTCCCAGAGTGGGTAAAGTGCCCGCTGATCTCCCAGCAGCACACCCAGAGCGTTGGCAGCAGTGAAAGTCGCTGAAAGTCTTTCACTGAAAGTCGTTCCCAAGCAGGTGCAGCAGCCAGAAGGGAGGATTTTGGGGGGATTTTTCTGTACCAACAGGTGAAAGCAGATTTCTTCCCTGCCTGAAAATGTTGGGGAACAAATCTTGGCCTTGCTTCAAGTGTGTCTCCTCGCAGGAATCGAGCACAAACAGGAGTTTCCAGTTTGCTCCTGCTAACGCTTCCACGCTCTCAGGAAAGGGATTTTGTGTGTGAATGGAATTCCAGTGAAGAACCACACACCTGGGGGGAAAAACCTCACACAGAATAAAAATATAAGGGAAAGGCACCAAACAGAGGGAGAAAACCCTCTCAGAACCCCCTGGGGAGTTTTGCTGGGTGTCGGGGTGCTTTAGTGGTGCTGCTGAGGATCTCCAGTTTGGTTTGTGGGTGCACTCCAGAAAAGCAGAGGGAAGCAGGCTCCAGATCAGGCACCCCATGTGCTGGGCTGCTGATCAGCTTCCCTGGACCCTTCCCTGTGCCTCCACTCAGGATCTGCCTGAGGGTTGATGTCTAGAGAGAAGATTTTTGGTCCAAGATGCAGTTTTCTGCAGCTGGGTGTTTCTTGCACAGCTCCCAGCACTGGGAATTCTTCATCTGCCACTGCCCCTGGGGAAGAAAAGCAATAATTAGTAAAGGACTGCACCACGTGGGGGGGTTAATGGGATGTTCATTCCCACCAGTGAAGCAGAACAGGGGGTTTTACCCCAAATCTGTGAGTGCAGAAGGGGGAGAAAAGCTCTGAGAGCAGCTTTGAGAGCTGGAGCTGCCGAGCAGCTCCTGGAGCGTTACAGAACCGTGGAAGCACCAAGGCTGGAAAAGAGCTCTGAGACTGAGCCCAGCCTTTAATGCTCATCCCTAACCCAAATCCCAGAGCCACACCCACACCCCTTTGGACACTCCCAGGAATGAGGATCCTCCTCTGCCAGTGCCTGACCCCACTTTCCATGAGGAAGCTTTTCCCAAAAAGCCCCAAATCACAAATTTCAAAATCACCAATTTCAAAAACTCCCAAATCACCCCAAATCCCAGGAGGGAGAAACCCAGCAGGTGTCAGGGGAAGGAGCAGAACGAAGTTTCTTTTTCCGCTTTGGGCTATAAACCCGAGGACAAGGAGTGTGCAGCCACCCAGGGATCTTCACCAGGTGCCAAGAACAGCAGAATTCGGATGTGCTGAAAGAATTCTCCTTTCTCCACCTTCCCCCAGTCCAGCATGCACTGCAGGCCAGCCTGAATTTAGCAACAGAAAATTAAACATCATGTAATGAACCCTGAATATTCTCTATTTTTTTCTGTTGTAAACGGTAAGAACACCAAATTATGGTAAATAATTATGGGCTGCTTACAGAATTTCTGCAGATAAGACAATGGACCTTTTTCTTTTGATAAGATTTTAGAACTGTAGAAACTTTATAGCTGGAGAGGTAAATTACTTTTCCCGTGGTTTCAACACAATGGGCTGCGCAGATAAAGGATTTTGGTGGGAATGTGAACGCTTCCAGATGTTTCACATATTTTCCTCGTTGATTTAAACATAATCTCCCCATGATTGTGCACAGGGAGATCATGCAAGTTATGCATAAAAGGCACTAATGCACAGAGGCAGGGATTTGGAAGAGGAAAATGTGGAATTTTATGCCAGTTTTGAATGCAAATGATGATTTGATTGACTATATCTAGGCAGAAATGCTGCTAAGGTGTGAAACTTTGTGTTATTTCCGATATTGTACCTGGAGAAATTAAATCTATAAAACTAATAAGCTGATTGGAATGGTGCCAGTTCCAATAGAGGCACTCCAAAGTGAGGCTGGGGTTGCCTAATTTTAAGATTCTAAAGTTTACTGGATGATTTTGCCAAGATTCCAAAGTTTACTAAGGGATTGTGAAGGTATTTTTTTGGGGGAAACAATCAAAAATTTAATCTAAACCCAAGTACCAAAAAATTGAGGATCCCTCCAAGCACAAATGTGTTTGGTCTGCGAGTGTGTTAATGGATAAATAACCTTTAATGAGACAAAGTCTCTTTAGTCCACAGATGTTCGAGTTGAGGGGTTGAAAAAAAATCAAAAGAACGCCATTCCATTAAATTGGTGATTTACCAGTGCAAAGAAAGGGCTGCAAGGTGATTTGAAAGTTCTTAATAAACTCTGTAAATGATTTGAAACGAGATGTGAATTAGCCTGTGATAGAAAAACAGCATTTACCGATTTTGCTTGAAATCTTCTACCCTTAACTAAAGTTTCCAGAAGCGCTGAGGGGATGATGTGGAGAGCAGGCAGAGCTGGGGCTCTGGGCTGGCTCCAGGGTTTTTGGTCCCCAAATCCAGCTCCTACAACCCAATTCTCCATCCTGAGGGTGCTTGGTTGGGCTCTGACCCTGCTCCCACCAGCACCCTCACCATGACACCACTGACTCCAGCAGTTTTCAGACATGGCAGTGGAATCTTCAAGGAGAAGTTTCATTTCTAAATCAGTTTTTAGAAGGATTTGAGTGAATTCTGGCAATTTTAGGGATTAAGGCTTGGACTCAGTTATCCTACAGCTCTTCTCTGACCTTAACGATTTTATGATTTTGTACTCACCAGCACGTTTTAATAACTCCTCGTGACTCTCTGTGCTGATATGAGGGAACAGAGGGATATTTCTGCTTTAAAACAACCCAAACTCTGCTCTTTGAGGGGTTCACTGAGCACAAACAGAGATGCAAAGCAGAACAAGGAGACGTGCCGGGGTTTGGATTGCTGACATCCCGCTGGGCTCCAGCCCCGAGCCAGGAGGATATTGGCAAACTCTGCAGAGCACAAAACAAAACCATCACCTTCAGAAGAATGTCCATGCACTCCTCTAAACCTGCAGGGTCTGGGAAACCACAAAGTGATGGTGAGCACAGAGCTCCCGGGTTCATGGCTGGAAATCAAACGCATTTTGGAAGTGCAGCCGGAAGACGCCGATAAGGACCGGCCTTTGTTCCTTGGGAAATAGAAACACTCCAGAGAAAAGTGGAGCACGTTTGAGAGTGGAGATGGATCTGACTTCCAAATCAAACACGAAGGGAATGTTGAAAAGAGCAGCAGGGAAAGCAGTTTTGATTCTCTTCCCTGAGTTCAATATCTGAACTTTAAAAATAATTTGTTTCTTTTGTTTGTGTTGATAGCTCCATAGTAAAAAAAAACTTCAAGTTTTCCAGGCTTTTTAGTCTGCATGTTATTTTTTTTTTCTTATTTGTTGTTGTGGGGTTGGAATTTTTTTTTTGCCCTTAAGGCAATGCTCTCTGTTTCAACATTATTGACATAAGGCAGAGCTTATTCTGACATAAAACCTGCACAATAATTCCAGAACACGAGGAGGGCTGTCCTGGGGTGTCCTTCAGCCTCATCCACAGGTGAAGAAGGAATGAGGCAGGACAGCAGTGATGTCCCAGGTGTGTCACAAAGGGACAACTCAGCCCCTGCCCTTCCCTTTTGACACCTCCCTGCCGTGGTCTGTGCTCCTCTTTTATCATCCCAATGACCCCATCCAGGTTTTAGCAGCTTCTCCTTACACAAATAAACCCCACAGCAACATCCACACAGGAAAGCTCCTGTCCCTCATTCTGCTTTACAGGCAGAACATGATTTGTGGGATTGATGCAAAACGTGCATCAGTCATGCCCAAAATATTGTGGAGGAATGGGAAACAAACCCCTGAATTCTTGATCATGGATAATTTCATGTAGCAGAAACCAAACATCCTTCATGTCACACATCCAAACCTTATAAAAGCCAAGAAAATATTTAAGCCCAGTGTCTTGGAAATCATCTGGTCTTTAAAGAGAAAATCTACCAATACCTTCAACTAAAGCAGAATTCCATGGTATCAATGAAATAATTTGGAGGATGTGACTCTGATTTCTCAGCAGTGATTTACTGTTTTCCTTCCCATGGTGGCTCTGGGACATTATTCCTGTAGAAATAGGATTGAAGAGGACACATTTTGTTTGTCCATGGTGCAGGTATTTTCTGTCTCTTCATGATTTGCTGGTAAATAATTGTTGTCTCCCAAACTGAACAAAATGTTCTCTCCTAAGAGATGTAAAATTAAGGCTAAGGAAAAGTGAAGTGAGGGTTGTTTGCTCAGGAAAGGTGATCTTACAGCTCTTTTTTCTGAACTTCTGGGAAGGTGGAGAACACTCCTTCTTCAGGTTTGGCTGGATTTGAAATTATCCATTGTCATGCTGTCCTGTGGCTCAGCACCCTCAAGGGCTGTTCCCGGTGATATCTTCATTTCAGGTGGGATTATGGAATCTATTTCCCACAAATGCCACAGGTTCTAATTGCCTTTGGAGCCAGCAAATTCCCCTCTCAAAGGCTGGCCAAACTCTCGTGGAAAAATGGGCTTTTTGCACAGGAGGAGTGGGCAGAAGGGGAGGGAGCAGGGAGGGAATGCTGGAGCATCTCTAGTGGGTGGGAGAGCAAAGCCTAATCCCTGGAATAACCCCAAAAAATTATCAGCAGGAGCAAACCAGGAGGTGTTGGCCAGAGCTGAGGTGCAGAAGCAGGTCAGACACAAGGAAAGTTGTGATTTAAGGGATTTATGACTTAAAAATTATTTTGGAGCGAAAATAAACAAATTCCGGAAGTGTCTTGGCTGAGATTAACTTTTTTTTCCTTCCCCAATGCCTCATTTCTGATGGAATCAAGGTGAAATTGTAGAAGCCCTTTGGAAGCTCAGCTGTTTGCAAGGCCCCCATTTCATTTCCAATTGTTGACCATCAAATGAAAGTGGGATTAGATGGGCTCTGACTGGGATGAAATGGTTTTCCATTCAATCTCTTCTCACATTTCCTTCACTCAAAACCCAGCTGGAGTGGACATGCACAAATCCTGTCTCTCTCCATCTCCATATCTCAATCACCTCCTGGCTTTTAGAGCTGACTTTATCTATTTTTCATATTCATTTCTCGGTAACACTGGTGAGTCCATTAGGGTATCTAATTCTCCTTAGCCAGGAAAAGCAAAGCTGTGCTCCCATTTCCATCCCACACACCCTGACAGCAGCACTCAGCTCACTCCAGCCCCACAGCCTGACCTGGCAGCTGCTGGAGGAGTTTGATTTGATTACAATAAAAGCAGTTGTGGAAGGCCAGAGCAGCATTCAAGTGTTAGAAAAGCATCACGACCTTGTTTCCTTAGCTGGCAAAAGGAAAGCAAATATGAGTTTTCTCTAATGAGGATATAAGATAATGTCTTATTAAAAGATATGTGGCCATCATCCTGCCCATAACTTAATTTACTTCTGTCTGATGACTGTTTTAGATGCATTTATTGCTTCTGTCAATTTTTTTTTTTTTTTTCCCAAAAGGAAAAAGCCTCAAGATCAGGATGTGCTGCCAGGCTGGGCTATTGAGGCAAAGCATGGAATTGGAATGTTGGAAGAATCTGGAATGGGCACTGTAAAGCTCACTTGAAGGTACTTGGCCACCGCCAGGAAAGCAAAAATTAATTGATAAGAGGACAACGAGCCCAGGGACGCTCACCTGCTGCCTCTCCAGCAGCTCTGGCTCTGTGTCCCACAACTGCAGGGCCTGGAGGGTGGCTGCTCATCACTGCTGCTCCTCCCTGCACAGGAAGGATGCTCTCGGTGAGCCCTGGGCTGGCAGCAGGGCAGGACAGTGCCCAGCAGCCTTTTCCCAAGGATAGCCTTGAACACGGCTCTCCCATCACCCTTCCCCCTCCGGGAGCTGCTCCCAGCCTTTGCCAGAGCGCATAAATCAGCGGCTGCCACACGAACAGATCAGCATTTCTCAGCTTTCCTCTACAGGAGGAGGTACCACCTATAGGAACATCTCCAGAGAGACAGGATCCCTCCTCCTCCTCCTCCTCCTCCTCAGCAGCAGCTCTGCCAAAACCTCCCTTTCCACCATCATCTTCTAAGACAGAGCTTGAAAAAACCCATTTTTCCCAGAGTCAGGTTCCTGATCAGCGCTGGCTGCTGCGAGGAGGGGCATAAACACAATTGTTCTCACAGAGGTTTTGTTAACATCGTGCATATTTTTAGCTTGTGACCTATATTGCACCAACATATGCAATGTGACACATGCCATCAGAAATTAGCCGCGTCCTCATGAAGAGATGAGGAACGTGACACACACCATTAACACGTGTCAAAAACCATTAGAGTCCTCCTCCATTAAAGCTGCCCCAGCACTTCCCAAACGAGGACACCCAGCCCCTCTCAACTCCACGATTTTAGCTGCTACACCTTTCATTTTTCCTTACGAGGCCTCCTGGCTAAAATCCCGTGTCATTATTCAACATTCCTGGTTTGCTGCCACAACAAGGAGTCTTTCCTATAATCCACTGTGGTCGGAGAAGTGGCAGCAGAGGAGCACGTTCCTGGTAGCACTTGGCACATGCGGCTGGGATTTACGGAGATTAAAATGCAAAAATGAGCCGATAATGGGATGCAAAGCATCTTTCCAGCCTTGAGTCGGAAGCAGAAAATGTAGCAGTCTTGTTTTCCCTTTCGCTGAGTCTTTCGAGAAGGCTCGAACTTTGCTTTGCCTTCCCCAGAAAAGCAGGTGATCCGTTTCTCACTCTCTCCCTTCTCACTACAAAGTAATTAATTAAAATTAAATCCCGGGAAGTGTTAAAGGGGTTGCGGCAACAACATGTGTTAATATCTCCGGTGCTATCAGAGTCATCTCCACTTTAAAGAGGCTCTTTGTTACTAGGAGGAAAAAAAGTGGATAAAAAGCACTTTCAAGCCAAAACAGCTCGTTTGGAAGGGCTTTGTTATCTGGGTGTTAGAAAAACCACCTCAAAGATCACCCAAACACGGGTTTATCAAGGAATAATGGTGTGTATCTATCTGGGTGTTTTCATTAGCAGAATAATAACGCTTTGGGGGTCACATGGGGGTAGCAGGGGACACGGGGGACAGGCAGGGGACACAAGCAGAGCACTGCCCACTGTGGCCCTCAGACCTGCTGAGGATGTCTTTTGACACCCTTGCCTTGCCCCTCTCCCATTTTTCACCTTCAAAAATCCATTTTCGGACTTGGGAGCCAGTTTGGCTCTTCCCAAAATTCCCAGGAGGGAGCGGGGAGGTCGCAAATCTCCTTGAGGTGGCTGATTTGGGGATGCTGTGGAAATCAGAGCCACCCTGGGGAATTCCTGGGATGCTCTGGGATGCAGAGTCGGGGTCATGGCCGTGCAGAAGGTGGCAGAACGAATGAGCATCTGTCACGTTGAGCTACGGGGAGAGGAATCTTCAAAGCTTTGTCAAGGCGGATTTGCTGTGGAGGCAAGGGTGTCTCACAGAACTCCCGATGCCCGGATCTCATGCTCTATTTACCCCTGGTGACTGCCAGCCTCTGATTCATTAGCGCAGACAAACTGATTTCCCTTCCTCAGCCCGACCTGAGCACACGCGCCAAAAACACATCCTTGAAAACCCCGGGATGAAGAACGCTCCCCCATCCCGCCAGCTCCTGGAAAAAAAAAGAAAAAATTCTTTTTCTCTCCTGGCACGCTGATCTTTCTCCCTCTGCTTTTTGTTCCCTCGTTAGCATCCCCAGCCTTTCCCCCACGGAGAGTGGAGCACAAGGCAGGACGTGCCTGTCAGCGTGGCAGGCTGGAAAAGCTCTGATTAAAAATTATGTTGCTCATTAGTCATCGCAAATCAAGCCGAGAACAATGCTCTCTCTGGCCAATTTGTAAACAAACATCCTGTTCAACCTGGGCTCTCTCTTTGAGGGAGAGAGCAGCTCATAAATAAACAACTCCCTAATTCTGCAGGAGACACGGACTCGGGGCAGCTGACTGGGTGAATAAATATCCCATAATTTCATTTTCTGCAAAATTGCCTCCCACAAATTCGGGTTTCAGATATCCCTAATGCCAATAACGATGCATAAATATTTGATGAGGGAGAGCGCAGTGCACGCGTGTGTCTGGGTGTGATCTATGCAGGTTCTCGTGTGGACAGAGAATTATCATTAAAAGTAACAAATTGGTACCCTGAGAATACTGCCAAGAACATCACACGAGTGGAAAAAAACCCCAAACAAACCCTCAACCTCAAGACAGATGAACATTTCCTCTTCCATTTCTGAGTTCTCAAAGTGAAAAAGTGTCAGCGTTACAAAAAAAGGCATTTCCAGCATAATTCCTGCATATTTTCTCCTCCACAAGCATCACTTCAGCTCTCTTGGGCACCTGCGGGTTTAGGGAAGGCTTTGAATCAGCCACAGGAGTCCCTCACGTGTGTGAATTAACATTCCCGGCCACGGGGCAGGGCTGAGCTCAGACACAGCCCGTGCCTCAGAACAGAACAATTCCTCGGACTTCCAGCAGAGTTAAAACAGCGGCTGGTGGCGACAGCACCGCGGACATTCCTGCCCTGAACTCCCTGGAAAACAGCTGATCCTCAGGGAACAGAGAACACAGGTTATGGAGAGAGAGATGGGAACCTGTTTTTTACTGTGATTTCCAAATGTTTATATACCATTCCAGGAAGGCTGGTCATTTTTTACTGCAATGATTTGGTCAAACATCACACAAACTTTAACATTTTTCAACATCTCTTGCTCGCAGAAGTTTGATTCAATCATCTTTTCCTGTCGCCAGTCTTGATCCAATCTTCCTGCCATCTTCAAAGCTCTGTTCTTGCCAACCTCTTGGTTATCAAACTGATTATGCCAATTCAATCCACAGTACCCTCTGTCCTATGTCCCAGCAGGTCCTGTTTGATGTTGTGTTTGTGAGGTGCTGAGGGTCCCCATCCTGTCCTCCCTTCTCTGTGAGCAGATCTGGATCCTGCCAGGGGATCCCTGAACTCACAGTGCAGCCCTTTTCCAGATGGAAAACTTTCCCAGCTGGAAAAGCAGCTCCAGATCTGTTTTCCAGAGCACAGGGATTGCCAAGTGGTTGATCTCCTGCCACGTCCTGTCCTCTCTGTGACAGAGACCAGAACAAAACCTGGGAAAATGCAATGCCAGGGTATCCAGCTGGCAGGAGAATCATATTTCCATATTTCCCATGGAAATATCCCTCCTTTCTGCCAGGAACCAGAGGCTGGTGAGCAGCCAGAAGCAGGAAAGTTGATAATCTAGGAATCCTCTTATTTCAGCCCCACTGCTAGAACCTCGACTGAATGTTCAGGATGGATTCAGTAACAAAAAAAAGTGGACACAGCTCCAGCCTGAGCACTGAGAGAATATTAATATATTATTTTCCTGTCTTGTTTCCTGATCTTTTAAGAGGAATAAGTGCTCTGTGATCTGTAAATTATAAGTTACATGATAAAGGTGGAAGGGACCTTCAAGACCATCCAGTTCCAACTTCCAGCAGACTTTTCAAACTCTTTCCAAATTTACTGGTCAAACAAACAAAAATTTCCACCAAATTCAGTTCTTTAAATCCTCTGCAAATCTGAAGTAACTCTAACTACAAAACTGAGAACTTACCCAGCTTCTTGAAAAAGATTCCTTGGGGTGATTTGTAATGTTTTTGCCATTTTCATAATTTGCATAATACAAACGGTTAATGTAACCTGTAAAAAAAATGGAAATGTATTAAATACATACAGGCCATAATCCAATTTTGGAAAATTAAAGCTGTACTACAGAGTATGAAATCAAACTAATCTGAAATTCAACTCTCATTCTTCAAAGTACTCCCAGTTCCTCCAGATTCACAAATTCGGAAGTTTTGTATTCAACCATTCAGATAACTAATAAAAATGTGGAATATTACTCCTACAAAATCCCACTCAATGCATCCTTTCCCTTTTTATAAGGAAACATGGATTCTTTGTTTGTCTAATGAGTTTTGCAGCCAATTCTTGCTTCACCAGATAATCCTTTCTAAAAACTTAATAAATATCAAATTACTAAGTTGTAGGAAAGGTCAAGAAAGGGGAAAATTATAGCAAATAGAAGTTTGCAATATTGCTCCTAGTCCTGATTCCTCAAAGTCCCATTCTTTGCTGAATTGCAGTCTCAAAATGATTGCTTGGGTGCTTTAACACTGAAATAATTTTAGAGATGAACCAGCATTAAGACTTGAGTACTTGGAGAATATCACCTAAAACCCAGGGCAAAATACTCTGTGCAAATATTATAAATGGTAAGGGCTGTAAACCAGTGATTTCAATAATGATAAGTGATGTTAATTACTGCATCAAATCTTTCTTCATCAGGTCTATTCTGCCGGTGTTGAAGTGAGGAATGTTTTATTTTGAGGCTCAAACTCCTTTGCTTCCCTAAATAGCAGTGGGATAAGAGATGGGCTGGGGGGTGCTGATAAGCTCCTCATTAAAACAAATGTATTGATGATAGTATTGTCTGTAAAGACAGCCCAATGTATAGACAGCTGGGTGAGATGGAATTTAAACAGCTCTCACTTCACAAACCCGACAACTGAACAAACGTAATTGATTCGTGCATTGCAATATTCATTCCATTAGCTGGGATATACATCCCGAATTGAAGGTGCCAATCAAATGAAATGAATGCGTGTTTTCATAGAGCTCCACGATGCCTTTTATTAAACCCAGGGAAGAAAAAAAAAATTATAATAAAAAAAAAAATAAATCAATCACTATTTTTGGCTTCAGACTCGACGAGAGAGCGCGACTCCCGCAATAAATATACATGTTTGTTTTACTCGTGCTGGGAAATTACTCTGGCTACCTTTGATCTTTTTAATGTGGAAGAAAATAAGCTATTTACGCTAGCAGGGCCTATAAACGCTTTAAACAAATAGTTTTCCCTGACGTATAGGTACAGGAGATGGTACTGATTCTCACTTACACCAATTTTACGCTCCATTGCTTTTGCTGAGAGTTACTCTTGATTTACACCGGCGCAGAAGAGGCTGGAGCAGCCCCATATTTTAGCTGCTGTCTCTCCCGGGCTGATCTGCAGCTCCCAGATTGCTGGATGAATAATGCCGAGCCGAACGTCGCAGGTTCCGTCTGCGTTTTCGCGGTAATTTACTCCTGGAAACCTTGGGAATAAAAACAGAAATCTGTCATAAACAAAGCACTCATTTCCTTCGGTCTGGAGCTGTGTCTGTGCTCGGCTCTGCTCGCTGTGTAAAACACGCTCTGAGGCGTTCTCTCCTTCAAAGAGGATGCACAGACTCTGTTAAAATCAGTTTAGGGTTCCCAAAGGCTGCTTTGGGGGGAAGGTGTGGTGTGGCAGCCCCAGGCAGGGCTTGGCGCTGGTTTATCCCACCCTGGGCATCAGCTCCAGCCCTCAGGGCACTCACAGCAACCCCCCCAAGAGCCAAGGGCAAGGAAAATGGGAAGGAGGGAGCTTCTCCATGGAATCAAGGTGTGTGGTTTGTAAGGATGGTGCTGGGATTTGTCTCACCTCGCCTGGGCAGCCTGAAGCGCCTTTTTCACACTCAAACAGAAAGTGTTGGGCAAGGTGAGCAGGCTGGGGAGGGATCTTTCTTCCTGGGAAAACCTGGGGAGGTGGAAAAGCCTCTGTGGTGTGGTGTGAGGGCACTTGGTCTGTCCAGGTGGAGAAAAGGAGACTGGAGGGGAGATTGATTGCACTTACAGCTTCTCCTGAGGGGAAGAGAGGGACTGACACTGATTTCTGCTCAGGGACAGGGCAGAGGGAACAGCTGCAGCTGTGTCAGAGAAGGTTTGGGTTGGATTTTTGGGAAATGTTCTTCCCCAGAGGGTGCTGGGCACTGCCCAGGCTCCTCAGGGAATGGGAACATTCCAGAGCTCCCAGGAGCATTTGGACACCACTCCAGGGATGCCCAGGGTGGGATTTTGGGGTGTCTGTGCAGGGACAGGAATTGGATTTGTTCCTGTGGATCCCTTCCAACTCAGGATAATCTGTTGGTTCTGTGATTTAACCTCCAAACCTTACACAATGATACAGTTACAGAACCTTTAGATTTGTGTGAAATGTTTGAAAAGAAAGGCAAAAAACCCCACTCTTTATCACCAGAAATGAACAGAGACCTTGATCTGTTCCTGGGCAGTGCAGCTGAGAGGGAAAAGAGACCCTGCCCAACCCCACACCCTAAACCCTGCCCCAGAGCATCCCTTGCTGCTCCGTTTTTCAAACCCCAAGGATTGCCCCTTTTATTGTCCCCAGGATGTTCCCCCTGGCACTGCCTGTCTCAGGAAGGAGAGGAACAAAGAGCTCAGAGGACACAGCCGGCAGCATTTCCCTCCCAAACGCCCATCCATCACCCCCCGGCCATTTGGGAGATGCTGGATTGGGGTTTTCTTTGCCTGTGATCACCCAAATCCCTCATCCCGAGCTGGCTGAGCCCCGGGGTGAGCGGGGCAAGGGCGCTGGGCTCGCTGGTGTCACCGTGATTAGTGGGGGACACAGGGAGGGGACACGAGGTGATAACGGGGGCATTTATCAGCTGTTCCAGGGGGGAACAGCTCCTGAGAGACCCCTGATAAATGCTCAGGGTGTGCAGGGGCACAGAAAACGGGTTATTTTCAGGAGAGCAGCAAGGGATTCTTCAGCTGGGGAGAACCCAGAGCGCTGAGCGAGGTCCTGCTGATTCCCGGCATCCCTGCCTGCCCACCCAGCGCTTCCACATCTCCTGCCTCCAGACAAAATCCATCCCAGGCCCTGCCAAACCCAGCCTGCTCCTGTCACACCTGCCCCCACCTCCTGCCAGCGCACCCAGAGCTCTTCCAGGGGGTTTTTCCCTCTGTCCCACCCATGGATCCCTTCCCCCCTCTGTGTCCTGCCCATCCAGGAGGGCACCAGCCAGCAGATCCTCCCAGAGGGATTTATTTTTTCCTGTAAAACACTGAATCTGCAGCACTGCCGTGGTAAACTGTGAGCAGCACAGCCAGCTCAGCCATCCCTCACAGCTCCATATGGCTGATGGAAAAAATAGCTCCTGAAAATGACATTATAATGAGCAGAATTGGGTGTCTTCACCATTATAAATAATTAAACCTTTGTGTATGTGTGTTGCTATAAATACATGTGTATGTCCCCACCTTTTTTTTTTTTTTCTTAAGTTTATGTGTAAGAAAACAGGAAAAACTGCAATCCACAATGGAGGATTTTACCAATTTTATCAATCTAAAATGACATTTCTAACTAGAAACCTGGTCTTGCTGTGGTGTAAATAAGGAAGAACAGATTTAAGGCACTGGCAGACTTCAAAGACAACTCCTTCCTCACTCTGCCACAGAAATATCTGGGAGAAAGATGAAGGATGAACACAAGGAAAAGTTTAAAAAAAGCTATTTTAACAGGGAAACCCATTAAGCAATACAATATTTCCATTCTCAAGCTGTGGTATCTCCAGCAGTGGAAGTTTCTAAGGACAGGGATGAGGTGGTTAATCCCTTTTCTGGGATAGGAAATAAATGGCTTTTTGAGACCCCCTCCACCTGCCTTGGCTGCAGCTGCAGCGATCAGGATGAAGCATCTCAGCCATAATTCCGTGACTCTTTGGAGAAACCCTTTTCCCTTCTTATCCCAGGGCACTTCATCCCCAGCAGGGATGATAAACTTGGTGACATCTCAACACATAAAAAATTGCTGGGGGATATGGTTTTTTTTTTTTTTTTTTTTTTTTTTTTTTTTCTTTTCCTTATCCATCTGTATCTCAATTGCAGGCTTTTCATCTCCAAAAAGTCAGTTTGGACTGAAATGGTTCAAGTGATAAAAATAGCTAATCTGTTCTTTTCTTTATGTCTCCATTTTTCGATATTTCTGCAAACAAACAGGAAAGCTCTTTGAGAAGTTGCCTGGGTGAGTTCAGGGAGAGTTTTGGGCACACAGAACTCCTGGGTGTTATTTTGTGGATTAAGAGAAAAGGAGCTCAGGTCTCGAACAGAGTTCAAGCAATAACCCTACATTTTATGGGGTGGGGGGGGAAAAACCCCAACAAAACAGAAGAGGAGAGATGAGCTCGCCCCAGCTGAGCACAGCTTTTATTTCCATCTGCACAGAGGGAACAGTTTTCCACTTGGCACCTTTTCCATGATATCTCTAGCATGGGATGCTGCTCAGAGGAGCTGCCTGCAAAGGGCTCATACAGCAGAGCAGAGCTGGGATCCTTTATCCTGCAGCAGCTTTACAAGGGCGTAAAAATGAGATAGGAACCACACTGAAAGCTGGATGTCTCCCTGCCTCTTGCACAACAGGAACACAGTGGGGTGAGAGAGGGCCACAGGAAGGGTTCATGCACAATTAATGCATTTTCTGCCTAATTTACCCACGGAATGTGCACAGGCAGGGAAGCAATGAATCCAAAGGCACAAGAGGGATCAAAAGCCATGAAATGCAAAGGAAATAAGCAGAAATGCTATAGAACCTCAGATTGGTGTGGGTTGGAGCCTGAAGATCATCCTCTGCTGATGCCTTCAGTTTGATCTCTGCTGTATTTCCTGTTCTGTGCACCCAGGGGTGCAGCTCTGAGCTCACAGTCAGGCTCACTCAGCTCTGCACACAGCACGGACACAAAACAAATCCTTTTCCTGCTGCACACCAAGGACAACTTTCAGCCCCAAAGCACAACCAAGGGTGGCTGAAGGGAGGAACAAGAAGGATGGGACCTGACAGCCTGGAGCTGCAATGGGACAATTCAACCCCAAGGTGCAAATGGACCAAAACTGATCAAAGGGTGAGACCTGGTGACCCTTTGTGCATTTTGTGACCATTTTGTGACCATTTTGGGTCCACCTTGGTTGTAGCCCTGGCCAGGCTCTTGTCCTGCCCAAGGAGGATCCTAAAGTCCTTTCAATAAATCTCTGCTTTATTCTCCAGCTCTGTGCAGTCTCTCTTCCAGCTCAGCCTTCCCAAGGCATCTCTCTCACGGGCAGGGACCTTCCCCTGTCACAGCCCCAATGTCCAACCTGGCCTTGGACAATTCCAGGGATCCAGGGGCAGCCACAGCTGCTCTGGGAATTCCATCCCAGCCCCTCCTCACCCTCACATGGAACAATTCCTTCCTAACATCCAACCTAAATCTCCCCTCTTTCAGTCTAACATTTAATTGGAAACATTTTCACTTCAACCCCTTCTGAGACCTCCCCAAATCACCCTTTTCTCCTGCTGAAAAGCACGGAAAGAGCAGCCAGGTTTATCCCACAGCACCAGTGTTGAGTGTAGGATTTTTCCCCAGCTTTACCCCTGGAATAAACAGGTCACCAGCACTGAAATATCTGTGCTCTCATTCTGAGCTAAACACTCCACGTAGCTTTTTTTATTTTAGTCTTTATCACAGGGATGCATTTCTCCCTATCAAACTCGTGCTGAAGGCTCAGCAGGAGGCCTCATTGCCAACAATGCAATCTGGGCTAATAGCACATCCCATAACCACTCAGAAGGAGAAATGTGGCTTTTCCACAGAAAAGAAAAAAGCAGAATATTTGGAAATACCTGGGAAACTTGTAAAACTCAGCTGCCACGGGACAGAATTGGTTGCAGACAAGAAGTGGTGCATTTGCAATTTGCACAACAGTAAAAGGTGCATCAGTAATCGCTCCCAAGCTTGACTTTGCACCACAAAGGCAACCCAAAAATCAGGATCCTGGAGGGGAATTGGCTCCTCAGTGATGGGGTTTTGTTTGCACTCTTTTAATTGTTTCGTGGAGCTTGTGTGATAACTTTGGAAAAGGAAGTGAAGAAGATGGCTGGGATATTGCAGCCTGGGAAAAACCTCATTTCTTTTCAGTTCTGTAACCCAACATTGTGGAATTGCTGTTACTGCCTTGACCTTCACCTGACCAGGGCCTGGCAGGAGTGATCTGATGGCTGGAAAATCAGAGCACTTGGCTTTATCCTGCTGGGTTTGATGTCTGACAGGAGCCCCTTTCCATGGAGCCAGGCTGGGAGAGCTGGGAGTGCTCAGCTGGAGAGGAGAAGGCTCCAGGGAGAGCTCAGAGCCCCTGGCAGGGCCTGAAGGGGCTCCAGGAGAGCTGGAGAGGGACTGGGGACAAGGGATGGAGGGACAGGACACAGGGAATGGCTTCCCATTGGAAAAGATGGGAAATTGGGACGAGATTTTTCCCTGTGAGGGTGCTGAGGCCCTGGCACAGGGTGCCCAGAGCAGCTGTGGCTGCCCCTGGATCCCTGGCAGTGCCCAAGGCCAGGTTGGACATTAGGACAGTGGAAGGTGTCTCTGCCATGGCAGGGGTGGGATGGGATGAGCCTTAAGGTCCCTTTCAGCCCAAACCAGCCTGGAAATCTATTCAAATTCTATTCTATTCAAATTCTATTCTATCCTATTCAAATTCTATTCTATTCAAATTCTATTCTATCCTATTCAAATTCTATTCTATCCTATCCTATTCAAATTCTCTTCCAACACAAATCCACAGCAGCTCCATCCTCCCTACATGAACCATCACAGGTTTTCTGTGGCTGTTTTCTGCCATCCTCATCCTCCCCACCTCTGGATGCTTCCTCAGCAGCTCTGCCTCACTGACACCTTCCCATCACACCTGAACATTTCCTTTCCTTTCATTGCTCCTCCTTGGCTGGGAACTTTGTGCTCTTTCTGATCTCCTTTTGCTCAGACTGAAGGCTGAAGTGTTTTATTTTAGGAGAGAACGTGACCACTGTAAGAAAGCTCAGCCCCAACAGCTGGCTGATCAAATATACATCAGGAGGAATCTGCTGCCTGCTCTTTTAGAGCTCTGTTGGTTGTTTTTTTTTTTTTTTCCTGGAGTCCTCAGCCAGGGCTCCTTTGCTCTGGTACAACATTACAGCACATTACAGGGCTTGTCTGTCAAAGGCCTGGCCTCAAACACTCCTGACTCCCAAATTGCCCTGCCTCAGGATCAGGCATCAGCTTGGATCTCTGTTCATCAGGACCTTTCAAAGCTATGACACAAAACAGAAACAGGGGGAAGAGAAATAACAAAATCGAGCTAAAAGTGAGTTTTGCCTCAAGCCAGGGGCTGCCTCGTCCTCAGAAGAGGGTAGGGGATAAATCTTTTAGTGATTCTGTTGTTTTTTCACACATTTAAGTCTGATTTCTCTAAAGAAAACCTCCAGTGGTGAGGTGAGGGATAAAACAAAATTGAGTTTACTGTTGGGCCCTTGATGCCATCTCTGCATGTCCTGTCTGTCATGCCAGGACAGAGTTTAGAGCAGAAGTGGATGCTCCACATCCTCATGCAAAAGGCCATCAGGAGAACTCAGAAATACCACAAACGTCCCTAAGCCCACACACAATCTGCAAATATCCCTACAAATGACTCTAATGCACGGTGACATAACAGAAACCATCCTGCAGACAATTGCTGTGCTAACAAAGAGAAAAGAGAGGCTCAGAGACATCCCTCATTCCAGGCTGGCTGGGTTCTGCACCTCTGCAATCAATTTACTTTATCCCAAATTTCATGTACTGCCCTGCAATAATTCAGGCAACCAACACCTCCCTGTGTGGAGTGACCAGTTGTTTATAGGGCAACCAAGGAAACTGAAAATCAGAATTATTTCCTATTTCCCAATAAAAATAATCTGCACATTTATGCCTCTTAATTACTCCATCATGTGTGGAAAAAAAAAAAAATCCTGAACGTGTCTCCATCAGGGATTGCACGCACAGCTAATTAAGGATGAAATAATAAATGCCTGATTTCTACAGGATAGGGTAAACATCCAATTAAAACAAGATGCTGTGTACACTTTTCACTCTCATTAGTCAAAGCATAAAGCATTTTAACATTCCCTAAATAATTTACTTGTATTAAAATAAAGCGAAACGCTTTAAAACATTAATAGGGTGCTTTACAATGCTGTAGTCAATAAGTTGCTATATGAAAGGCAACCTCAATAATTGATGGCTCTGCTCAGCAGGGACAGAGCAGTTCTCAGCAGAGCAGGGCCCAGCCAGGCTGAAAATCACAATTAAACCCCACAGACAGCGCCAAAAAACTTCAGTGGGGACGCGAAAAGTTGAGATCTGAGCCTGTGGGTGATGAAAGTTGTGGTGTTCAGGACCAGCTGCTTGCTGGCTGTGGGGTCACCAGCCAAGCTCATGGATAAAAAAATGGAAACGGTGCTTTTAAAACATGAAGAAAAGGAGAATTTTACCCCAAAGATAGCCCCAAATGTGGCACAGAGTGAGAAAACAAGTCCTGACTCTCCAAAAAGATTGCTGGATCCACTGAATTAAGATTGCAGTGCATTAGCAGGGACTACGTGATAGGTTTGTCCAAATAAACCGAATTATCTTTTTCCCAGGGCTCATTTTGCTCCATAAAGGAAATTTCCCTAAAATGTTTCATCGTATAGGTATGGCTATAATAAATAAGAACAATTTCATAGTGAGGAGTTATTAAATCTTCTGTCTCATATCAATTGATGTAAGGAGTATCCTACTCAAATTCAGACATAGAGCTCAGAAAATATAGAAACGTGGCATTTGGCTGGGACAGCTTTTGAGGTTTTTCAAATGCTGAAATCACTTTTCATTAAAGCTGTGACAGAAACTGAGAAGCTGGCACGGTGCCTTCTCTTATATATACATTAAATCATGCATTTTGTGGTGGGATTTGTACCTTTTTTTTTTTTTTTTCACTCTTTATAGAAGTCTTGCACAAGATCTCGCTTGAGTCACACCAGGATCCATCTGGATCAGGACAGATTTGCCTTGGAAAGAGGAGAGGGTGAAACCCCCAGACCCTGTGCCATGCCAAGGCCTGGCTGCCTTGCATGACTGAGAAATGAAATTAGGGAAACGTGGCTGTGGGCAGGGTTATACCAACCTCAGTGGGGATGGTGAGAAAATGTCTTTGAGGATATTTGGGTGCAAGAGGGATGGGTTGGAGCACCCTGGGATAGTGGAAAGAGGCAGGGGAGTGGAATGAAATGAGATTTCAGGTCCTTTCCTGCACAAATCATTTCATGATCCTGTAAAAAAAAGCACTTTGCTCCTCAGTTCCTCATGATCCTCACAGGAAAGGAACACAGACCCCATCAGCTCCAAATTTCCAAACTATCCTGTGTGCTGCTCTCACTGCCTGCACCTCGCTCCATCCTCCAGGAGCCTCCGTTCTATGACGAGGCTGGTGGAAGCCTAAATTAAATTTGGGACCTAATTTTAAACAGAATCTCAACCTCCTGAGTAAACAAAAGATGGAGCCTGCCTATTAAATCATCGTGTTTTAATTAAATTCTCCGCCGCTCGTGAGCTCTTTGAACTGAGGGAGGTGATAAATGAATTGTAATTTTAATGGGGTTGTATTTTGTGCCAAACTCACGGAGAGCAGTGACACCAGACAGGCACCCTGCTCCCACAGAATCCTGCATGGGATTCTGCTGATAACTGCACCCTTGGAATGAGGCAGGGGAACTTCCAGCAAACACACAAAGCTGATGTGAACTGAGTTCTTTTCAATTATAGACAAAGATGCAGAAGCGCGAGGATATTTGTGGCACTTGCAAACAAAAATAAAGCAGCTTTTATTCTTCATGATAATGATTCGAGCTCCTCTGAAAGCAAAGGGAAACCCAGGCATTGCTTTGGAAGGATTTTGGATCTGGTCTTTGGGGTGTTATTGAGGTAATAAAGTGAAAATAAAGCGATTCAGAAAAATCATCAGGTGTTGTAGCGACAGGACAAGGGAAAATGGCTTCAAACTGAATGAAAGTAGGTTTAGGTGGGAGATTGGGAAGGAATTGTTCCCTGGGAGGGTTGGTAGACCCTAGAAAAGATTCCCAGAGCAGCTGTGGCTGCCCCTGGATCCCTGGAATTGTCCAAGGCCAGGTTGGACAGGGCTTGGAGCAGCCTGGGACAGTGGAATGTGTCCCTGCCCATGGCAGGGGGTAGAACAAGATCTTTAATTCCCTTTCCAACCCCCAAAAATCTAGAATTCTATGAAAATGAAAAATCCAAGCAAAGCTCCTCTCAGCACCAAATCTGACTGAAACAGGCCCAAACTAAAACACCAACAATTCTTAAAAAAAATTTTGTACTTTAACACCACAGTGAGATTCAGGAATTTGGTTAAAAAAAAAGAAAAAAAAAAAGTTGTAACTTTAAAATGACCTCCAGCAGCATCATGGAGGATCTCAGCTGCTTTATCACAGCCCCTGTGAAGGTATCTCCCAACAAAGCTATGGCATCGTAAAGCCTCCTGGTAGGAAATACGACACACTCTTAAAACATATGTCAGACATTTCCAGCATTGCAAACACGCTATTTCAGATGGTGAGATCCCTTCCCTCGTAAAAGCATCTTGAAATTGCCTGACAGAAAATTCATATCAGGAATAAAACCCCGGCCCTGCTGGAGTCAATGAGGGTTTTATGCCTGATGTGAGTGGAACCAAGGCTTCATCTCTGCCTTTTTACAGCTTCCCCTGTGTGTGAGCTCAGGCTGAGGGCGGCACTGCAGCAATGCACCCCTGCCTTAGGAGGAATTCCCATACCTTAGGAGGTGTTCCCATACCTTAGGAGGTGTTCCCATACCTTAGGAGGTGTTCCCATACCTTAGGAGGTGTTCCCATACCAGGAAAGGATTTGGGGTTCATTCTTTGGTTCACTTATAAAAGAATCAGAAAAATTGATGCTCTTCTCACCATAATTGTGTCAGGACAAAGGCACCTGTTGGATCCTGGAGCTGTTCCTCAAGAAGTGCAGTTATTTCTTATTAGGCAGCAATCCAAAAACCCCTCCTGGATCATTACATACTTAAAGGAGAGCACAGAGACACAACTGCACCACCAACGCCTTCATGGGGCTGATTCAGCCATCCAATACAGGACTTTGCTTTACAACTCACCCATCTCCACCATCTTCAATGAAATCACCCCCAAAACTTGACCCACCCACCCTGTGCCCCATCTCTCCACCCCAAAACAGCCCCTGGATGGGCAGAACCCAAAAATAAAGCAGAGCCTGCTCTGACACAGTGACAGATGCTGGGGAACCATCATCTATAACACCAGGGCTGAGAGGGTCCTGCTTGCAGAGCCCTGATTATTCCACCTGGATAGTGGCTTAAACAAAAGAACCAGCAGACAAAAGAAATATATGTGCAAAATCCAAGAAGCAGGCCATTATTTTCAATAGAGGTGTTGCGTGTGTTTTTATTTTATTTTATTTTTTTCTCCCTGGCATTAGCTGCAGTAAAATGAATCATGCAGAGCAACATTTTTCACAAACCCCAAACATCCCACATTCACATAAAACTGATGTACACCAGGAATGCTCACTGGGCTGGAGAATGGGAACAAAGAGGGCTGCAGACACGCAATTTGTCATCCGGATTTTCTATAATAACGGGATATAAGCATATAAATGGGGGAGGTTTGGCAGGTGAAAAGGAAAATTATAGGGAGAGGGGAATATTGTAGCTAACTCAACAGTGGCCATATTGCCAATAGATCCTTTTGCCATTTGACAGCTGTCTCAGGTAAGGGCTGAAAAATCATGTTTACTCAGATCGGCCCAATCTCCCTTTTGATTATTTAGGACTCTGCGTATTCCCCATAAAAAACAACACTTTCAGCTCCTAACTCCAATTGAATCACCATGAAATGTCCATTTTGAGGACGTGCCTCCTGATCCTGCCACGGGAGGTGTGAGCAATGAGGTGCTCAGGTGAGCCACGTTGCACATCCAAGTTCGCAAAGCCAGCTCAGAAAAGCAGCTTTTTGTACAGAGACACAGAAATAAACACAGTTTAGTGATTTCTTTCCTCCCCAGCTTGATCTCAATATTTCTTTTAGAGATCAGGGGGTTGCTTAGCATGCAAAAGAAGCCTGGGAGCTGAGAGAGAGATTTTCTACAGGCTAAAAAAGCAGGGAAGCCCTGTGAGTGGGTAGAGCAGAGCCCAAATCCACATTCCACGGACAGATGCAGGGACCAGCAGCGAGGGAGGCAATGAGGGGAAGGCTCAGTAAAGAGCTGACAGATTGCTGCTGCCACTGCCTCTCTGCACAGCTTGTTCTGTGCTGCCCTGAGAAACTTGGAACAGCGGGCTGAGCTGCAGTGGTGGCACCAAACTGGGCTGGGGCTGCTCTGCACCCCAAATCTCATCAGCACTGCTGCTGGCAGAGCTTCACTCACTGCCAGCGGGTGCTGGGGGCACTCTGCTGCTGCCCTGACCGCTGGCATTTGGGGTAAGATGTCACAGTATTTGGTGCAGCATACGTGGCTGGAGCTTGGAAAGGACAGTCTGGGGTCAGCATGCAAGAATTCTCTTTATTCTGATTTCTGACTCCATTTCTATCCACTGTACATAAATGGCCAAGTATTGGCCAGGGCAGGTCATCCCATCACTCGGATTGATGACCATGCCAATCACTCAAATGCTTCTCTCATAGCAAAAGAATGTAAACATTTTCTTATTTACATGAAAAGTGTAGGAACTCTCTCTGAGTTCTAAGAAACATCAGATGGCCGGTCTAAAATATCAGAATGCAAGTTGAAGACATGCAAAAGCAGGGTGGCAGTAAGAAACTCAGAGAGGAGAGCATCATTTCCTCTCCCTGGGATGAGACAGCGTTTCTGTGAGCAATCTGCTGCTGCAGGGGCACTGAGGGACATTATCAAGTGTGATCACATCTCATTCTTTCCAATTGTTATTTTTTTTTTTCCCTGTGCTTTCCACAGTTCTGTCGCACAGTCCCCATACCAAGGGAGTTTTGGGTTTTTTTTAAGGCTGTTTTGCCCAAATTGATGATTTTGAGTCTCAAAGGCTCTGGGTTTTAGACATTCACCTCCTTGACAAGCAGATGCAGTCAGGTAGGTTTGATGTTGATTCGAACTGAACTGGCTCTAAGTGGAAGAACAAAACTGTGGCTTCCACCCCCTGGTCCTGTGTGTGATTCAGCCATTAGGGCCAGCTGAAAGCAGAGCTGGCAAATCAGCCAAAAAACACACACAGAGACATCGGGGCAGGGGGAGAGAGAGCAGGAGGGAGTTTCACAGAGGCAACTCGTGTTTATAAAGCACAAAGGATAATGGATGGGCTCAACAAAAGCCATTAAAGCGTCAGCAGAAGCCTCAGAAATAGTTCAGACAGCTTCTCCTAATGAACTCGGAGTGGTTCACCTCGCAATAAATGGATAATGAGGGTATAAAAACGGCAGGCATTAATATATTTGCAGGTTAAAGGAACTGGTAAATGGTTCCTTGGTTCCTGCAAGTCTCAGGCTCCGGAGCAGTGGGACAGGATGAGGAGACAAAAAAAAGCCAACACCATCCCTTATTGATGTGCAGCAGGAGCCTTCCTGAATTTTTGTGGTGAATTAGACATGAGTTTGATCCTCCATCCCTGAGTGGGGGATGCTGCTCCCTCTCAAAATGCAGATTTGAGGGGGTTTTTGGGAGCCTGTGTGTGGTTTGTTCCAAGTTTCCCTCCATCCTCCTGCAAATGCTCCTCCTGACTGCTGCCAGCTGCAGGTTGAGGAACTTTCACCTCCCTTTTACATCCAGAAGATCCCAGCTCTGATGTGAGAGGAAGAAAAAGAGAGGTTTGCCAGGGGAAAAACCTGCAGCTGAAGGAAGAGTTCAGAGATGGGAAATTTAATGCTCAGATCAGCCTGCAGGACTGGAGTGGGGGAGTTCCACAAGCAGTTGGAACCAATCCCACAAGGGTTGGACAACACTTAAAAAAGAAAAATATTATTTTAAATCTCTAAAGAAGATTTTTTTTTCCCCACTCTGCAATCTCTTGCCATTCTGAAAGGTTGCAGTGCTCCTGAAATCTTCATTTTGGCCAGTGCAAACTTCCATGAAATGCACTTATTTAAGGAATATTAGGAACTGGAGACCTCAGTTAATCCTTCACAATCTCCTGACAATACATTACATGAAATTAGCACTGCCAATATTTAC
>VWYP01010642.1:0-17175 GCA_013400435.1 Pycnonotus jocosus
TTTTTTTTTCCTCTTGTGTTCCCCACTTTGGCCTTGTCCTTTGGATGTTAATGGGATAACTTGTTCTGCTGTTGAAAAAAATGGTGTTGTCACTCAATGACCCTGTGAATGAAGAAGTAAAATACCAGCCTGATTAAATTTGTCCTGTAAGTTACAGTGGTGGGAGAGGAGAGGGAATAGACAAGCAGTGGAGGAAAGCTCCATTGGTTTGGGGCTTGAAGGCAACTAAAGGATTTGAAAAGCTATGGATGTGTGCTGAGATCTCTGTCAGCCTCCAGCGTGGCTCTCCTTTGGGAAAAACCTGGATCTGCATCCCTGTGCCTACTCCTGGTGCTTTTCCAGGCAGGCCACAACTGCTCCAGTGTGTTCACCTGGGCTTGAAAACCTGGGAAATGCCTGAGTGATGAGGCTCCATAAACCCTGCGATCTTTGCAGTGAGTCATGAATCACTTGTCTTCATCTGTCCCTACGAGGCACACGAGTTCTTTAGAAACCAGCACAAATTGAGCAATAACAGCTAATAAAAAATGTATTCCTGAAGAAAAATAGTTTCTAAAAATGTATTCACAGGACACATTTGTTGAATCCAAATGAGAGGTAAATACAAACCCTGCTGTCTGCATTCTGTCCTCAGATAAAATGAGGAGAAAGGAGTTTTCTTTTTCGCCTACTTTTTATTCACAAATGCAGGCACAAGCAGACGGAGCTGTGCTCCTGCTCCTTTCACCCTCGTGCTCTTAGACATTTTCATTTCAGCAGATCAAATGGCAGAGATTTCCCCTTTCTCTCTTGCCTCGTGTTCCCCGTTCCAAACCCGGCCCGGAGCAGGGCTGAGCTGGAGCTGCGTGGGGCCAGCCTGGCCCAGAGCCGTGCAGGGCTGGAGGGTCACTCAGGCTGCACATGGAGAATCCGTGTCTGGATGTGTTTAACAGAATAATGGATGTGTTTAGCAGAATAATGGATGTGTTTAGCAGAATAATGGATGTGTTTAACAGAATAATGGATGTGTTTAGCAGCCCCTGTTCTCTGTGCACAAGAGCCGCTGCTGGCCTGGATCGGCTCCGGGCTGTGGGCAGGGCCCGGCCCCTGGGCTGGCACTGCTGAGGCACCTCCGGGCCTGGCCCTGGGTTTGGGCCCCTCAGGAAAAGAATAAAGACATTGAGGGGCAGGAGTGTGTCCAGGGAAGGGAACTGAGCTCCAGGAGGGGCTGAAGGAGCTGGGGAAGGGCTGGAGAATTCCTGAGGGAGCTGGAAAGGGGCTCAGCCTGGAGCAAAGGAGGCTCAGGGGGCCCTTGTGGCTCTGCACAACTCCCTGACAGGAGGGGACAGCCGGGGGGTCGGGCTGTGCTCCCAGGGAACAGGGACAGGAGGAGAGGGAACGGCCTCAGGCTGGGCCAGGGGAGGTTTAAATTGGATATTAGGGAATATTTCTTCATGGAAAGGGGTGTCCATCCCTGGAAAAGCTGCCCAGGGCAGTGGTGGAGTCCTCATCCACTGGAGTGATTTAAAAGCTGTATGGCTGTGGCGCCTGGGGACGTGAGTTAATGGTGGCCTTGGCAGTGCTGGGTTAATGGTTGGACTCGATGGTTTTAGAACTCTTTTCCCACCTAAATGACTCCATGATTCTCAAGGGCACTGTAAGAACATTTGCCTGCACACACAGCACTGCGGGAATCCCTGAGCAGCTGGACTTGGATGTGCGCATCTCCTGAGGCTTGGCACTCTCAGCAGAGCTGTTGGCTGAGTTCAAGGGGATGTTCCAGCAGATGAATCCTGCCCAACACGGCCAAGAGCTCCAAGGTCATGGCACAGATGGTTCCAGGAGCCAGAGAAATGTGCACAAGTCACCTCAGGGCAGGAGTGGTCTCACCAAGGTTTCATCATCTAAATGGGACTGCTCGGCTCCTTCTAGCAAGTCATTCCTCTGAGACATCAGTGTAGCCATCTCCAGCACCTGCCACAGTCCCTGCACAGGAAAGTTTCTCCATTGGTCATGGAGAGTCCACCCATAATCTTCACTGCCTCCTAAAGGCATTTGATTTTCCCTGTGGACAAGGACAAATCCCTTGCCACCCATCCCTGGCATGTCCTGCTGTGAGAGCAGGGTGTACTGCCTGGGCACTGAGCTGTGTGCTGCTCAGCACAGGAAGCAATTCCAATTACGGGCCTATTGTTGAAAGGAAAAAGAAATTCCTTGCGTAGAATAATAATCTTTACAAAGGTTTGAGTACAATCTCAACATTTCCGATGTTTTGACTTTGATATTGTCCTCACAAATGCAGCTTTTCTGCCATCTAATTTTAAAGTTCCAGCATTTCTCAAACCTTGCCTAAGTACTAATTCTAGGTTGCATCCCAAGCCCAAATTTAGCAAAATCAGAGGAGCTTGGGGCTAGATTGCATCATTGTAAGGTTTTATAGAAGAATTTATTCATAAAATACTGTTATAATGAAAGAATGTATTAACAATAGATTAAGCACAGTGTCACACAGGAGCTGTTTCAAAATCCAGACAAGGAGGTGGCAGAGGATGTTGAGACTCCTGTGTCTTTGTGTGCTCTGGGGATGTTTCTTGGATTACCTTAATAATTTAACGTAGGAACAGGCTCTGATTGTTGAACCTCACAGCCAAAATCTTGATGCTCAGTGTCCCAGTGCCTCCAGCACAGACAGGGTGGGCAATCTGGGTTTGGATGGTATCCCAGATCAAAACTAGCCTGGAGTATTTATGGGATGGGGACCTCCTGTCTGGAGGGGGGCTGGGCTGGTTGAACTCTCGTGGATTTCTGTCTGTCTCTGTATGAGTAGGAGGCCTTTATTCCAGGTGTGGATCCCAGCTGCTGCCTCCTCAGGAGGTTTTGAGTGTTTAGAAAGCTCAGTTCACGGTGTTCCCAGGGAATTTCTCTGGGAATAAAACCACTCCTACCCCATAAGGCTGAAGAGCTATACAGCAGAGAGCTCCAGATAAGGAAATATGACTGTCCTTTTTTATCTCCACTCATCCTAAGAGGTGTCCTTGGGCTTATAAATTTGTGTGAGGGGAAGGGAAGAACAGTCTAAGGTATCTTTAACCTTATCACAAATCTTTCCCTGTGTGGATGTTGCCACTGATAAACCTTGAATTGTGCCCAGGGTCCCTTTTCCCACTGAGTCAGTTCCTCTGGGAAATGCAGCTGCTCTTCCTTGGGCTGTGTGTGCTGCCTGTCCTGGGTCACAGTCCATGTCCCTGAAATAAAAGCCAGGCAGATTTATGCAGGGAAATGTCCAATTCCTCAAAAGTTTCTAATTCCACAAAAGATAATTTGTGTGCCCGTGCCATTACAATTGTTACAGCTTTATTGCAGCCAGGCCAGAAAGCCGTCTCGGAAATGAGGTGGAATTGTCCTTATTTGTGGCTTTTGTGGGAGGAATGAATTGTTCCATGTGCTTGCCATGAGACCCTCATTCATTGCAGGCCTTTGTGCCTGTGGGCATGTGGGCCTTTTTTTTTTCTGCAGAGGAGGAGCTGCGGCTCATCATGTGAATGACTGGAGACAGAATTGCTGAGCTCACCCCTCTCTGCTCCTTCTGAAAGGGGAATTTGGGTTTGAATAGAGCCTTTCTTATTATATTATCCTAATTTTTTTGTGTGCACCATTCTCCATGAAAATGAGGATTTCCTCTCTCATCCTATCATGTTGTCATGGAAATTGCTTTTTCTCTCCTTTTCTTTTTTTTTTCCAGGAATCCTGTGGCAAAAGAAGTGCTTTGCCTCGCTGGCAGCTCACAGCCAAAACAGTTCTGTGGAGCTGCTGAAAGCTGGGACAGGTCCCACCTCTGCTTCTGGCACTGCATTTAGAATCTCCAGCTTCCCCAGGCTTCAGGAACTCATCCTGGCCTTTCTGCTCACTGCCTTTCTGGAGGAAGATCCCAAATACCTGCAGAGCCCTGGTTCAGCTGGTTTCTACCCTGCATTCCCAGCCACACTCCAGAGCCACCTGGGATCATTGGGATGCCTTTTCCTAGGTCTGGGGTTTGCCCTTGCTGCACCCCTGTACCAGCTGGGCACAAAAATTCCCCAGTGTGGGAGTGAGATATTATCCAAAGCTTTGATTACTTGGGATATCTTTGGTGCATTTTCAGTGCCAGGTGTCAGCAGCTGCAGAATCTTTAGGCAAGAATCAAATTCTGTCAGCCATCCTGGAGTGCAGGTGGGGAGTGTGGCTTTGCTCACAGGAGCCCCTGAGCATCCAGGGGAGATCTCTGAAAATGCCAAATAAGTTTCCATCTTCCCATCTTCCACAACTCTTCTATTTGCTGATGAATGGGGAAAAAGAGAACCAGTTCCAGGGTCTGTCCTTACCTCTGGATACTGTGTGTGCCCTGAGCTTCCTTTGGCCTGTGGGAGCAATTCTAACTCTGGGGAGGAAAGAAATGGATGTGATTTCTTGTCATGCTGTGGTTCAGACAGGAGGAAACAAAGAGGTGAAACGTGGACTGAGGGGAAGGGAGGTCAATGACAAGTCTGGGCAGTGGATGATCCTGGGGACATTTTTCTTTAGGATTTAATAGCTCTTAATGAGGACTGAGTTTCCACATACATACCCTCAAAACTTGGCAAAGTGTCCCTAATTTCCTCGTGTTCTTTGGATGCATTTTCTCCCTTTCACAACAAGAGCCAAATGAGGCTTTCTATGAAAGAGCGAAGAGTTGAGGGAAGCAGAGAAACAGAATCACAAAGCCCAGCACCTAAATTAGAAGCAGGCAGTCGATAGTGTCCCCTCTCAGAGAGTGGCTGCTGAGCCAGGCTGGGCTTTAGTGCTCTGCTGTGACCTCACCTCCCAGTTTAGGGGAACTAAACCCCACAGGACAGCGAGGTCTCCTGGCTGAGCCATGAGTTTGTAGCTGCTCCTCACCCTCACCCATGAGCAGCTCCTGCAGCCATCCTCACTCCCTGTGCCAGTTCTGGCAGCCCTGCTCATAGTTCCTTATTTTAGCTCTGGGAGGGAGATGTGTGATGTGAAGAATTCAACATCCTCCAGCTCACACCACCCCTTTCAGAGGTTTTTCCCCTGCATGCACAAAAAGCTTATTCCAAGTCCTTTGTCTTCCCCTGCTTTTTAGGCTCTGATCTTCTTCTCACCCTGCCACTGGGAGCTGGTGTGGTTCTCATCAAGTGTCCTCATTAGGACCCCCCAGACCCAGAGACTGCTGCTGGGAATATGGGGAGGTTGGGGGTTGGTTTAATTTTGGTTCTGGCTCTTCTTTTTTTGTAGAAACTGTCTTTGGAATGAACCAGGAAACAGCAAAAGAGGAAACGCTCTCTGAGGTTCATAGGATGGGTCACAGATCCCAGCATGGTTTGGATAGGGAAAAACCTTCAAGTTCATCCCATTCCACCTTCCACTATCCCAGGGTGTTCAGAGCTCCATCCAACCTGGACATTTTCAGGGATGGGGCAGCCACAAGTTTCCATTTTTTTAGCAATAAAAGGCTTGACAGGACGAGTTGTGTTTTTCTTTGAAGCCCTTCTGGCTCCATGTCTCAGTGTGACAGAATGGGTTCCCATTGCTGTGCTCCCAAAGCCAGGACACTGAACAGAACCACAGGTGGGATGGGGAGAGGCTGAGGGAGCTGGAGAGAGGCTCAGCCTGGAGAAGAGGAGGCTCAGGGGGGCCCTTGTGGCTCTGCACAACTCCCTGACAGGAGGGGACAGCCGGGAGGGTCGGGCTGTGCTCCAGGGAACAGGGACAGAGGGGGAGGGAACCTCCTCAGACTTGACCAGGAAAGGTTTAGATTGGCTGTTAAGGAATATTTTTTCCCTGAAAGGCTGCTCAGGCACTGACAAAGCTGCCCAGGGCAGTGGTGAAGTCATTGTCCTTGGAAGTGTTCCAAAAACAGGGATGTGGCACTTGGGGACAAGGTTTAGTGGTGGTCCTGGCAGTGCTGATTAGGGGTTGGACTCTTAGAGGGTTTTTCCCACCTCAGGGATCCTGGGATTCTCTGATGGTGTAGGACACTCTCATCACTTTAACCATATTTTGCTGCTCTCAGCTCTCCAGCTCAGGGACCTGCTGTAAAAAAATGAGAGCAGCTCTTCTGCAGGAAAAGAAAATTTCAGGCAGGTCCATTTTTCTAAATTAGTGTTGAAATTCCTCTGCAGGAAGCTTTTGTTCCCCCAAACCTGCACCAAATACCAGTGGAGACTTTCCAGGGAAATATCTATAGATAGAAATTGAAGATGTGCAGAGGGCCCCCATCCTAAACCAGTTATACATGAAGATGCTCTTTAATTCCATGCAGGTAATTAGTGTAATTGAGCAGGAAAGTGCCCTAACTGCTCTGCATAAATCCCCACGTGGGTGTGTAACTTGTTCTTGCAGTTATTAGGTGAGTTCACATCACTTCCTTCACTTTTTCAGGCAAGAAAGACCCTGGAGATTATAGGAACGGGCACAGATTTAAAGGGACAATCAAGAAATACATGAGTTGTAGAACAAAGATAAAACTCTCTTTAGGAAATGCTTTTCAGCAGCTTTGCTGATGGATAGACTGAAATAAAGCAATTAAATTAAAGGGACTGGAAACAAGCAAAGATGATCCTGAAGGTTGAACTTCTGTAATAAACACTTGCCACTTAGATGTGCCTTTTGTTTGCAGCAGTCAGATCTGCACGGTGTGTTAGCACATGAGTGCATGAAAATTTGTATTTCCAAGCATTTTATTCCTCTTCTAGTCATTTAAATAATGCCAAATTGAGCATGAAGCTGACTGGATTCAATTGCTGTCATCAGAACAGAAGAGTGAGTGGGCTGGGGAAGGTTGTCCTCCCTCCCAGCAGTTGCCCAGCGAGGAAAACTGCTCAAAGTGAGGGCAAGGAGATGCATTGTTTGTGTGCTGCTAAAACCCCCTTCAGTCAATACCCACCGAAGGCTGACTGCACATTGTTTAACTTGGGAGAGCCAGGCAGGAGGGCTTAGCTGGGAATGGGAGCTGTGACTGGAGCCAGCCTGGAGCCCCCAGGCTGGGCTGGATGGGCTTGGAGCAGCCTGGGACAGTGGGAGGTGTCCCTGCTTGTGGGGTGGGTGGGTGGCACTGGATCAGCCTGAAGGTCCCTGCCCACCCAAAGCCTTCTGGGGTTCTGGGATTTGATTGCAGATGGATGATGGATTCTTGTTCCTCCTCCACACCCATTCCCTGTGTCCAAACCCCACTGATCCTACAGGGTGCTGTGCCCAGGCAGCAGCAGGGCCAGGGGACAAGGCTCTGCAGGAAACACAGAGGAGAGGGAGGAAGTTTTTCTGACCCCGAGATTGGTCCAAATGCCAAGCTCAGGGGTTTTGTCTTGTCCACTTTGGAGCTGGATGACCCCTCAGGGTCCCTCCCAAATGGATTATTCTGTCATTCTGTGTTCATTTTCCTCTTGGAATCCTCAGAACATCAGAGCTGGTGGAAACCCCACCAGCCCCTGTGCTCCCCTCAGGCTCCTCCAGAGCCCACCTGAGTGGCCACAGCCATGGAGATTTAACAGGGTCAGGAAAAACACTCAGAGAGCTGATGAGGAAACACCACAGAGATCAATATTCCTCATTTATCACCACATAAACAGCCCTGTGGGACTGGCTAGTTCCTGTTCCCCCTTCCCAAATGGAACCTGGGTGGTTTTAATGTGTGCACGTGGCTGGCAGGGCAGCTGAGGCTGGCTGGGAAAGGGGGATGTTTCCATTCCCACTGAGTTCCCATGGGATAAGGTCACCCTTGTGAGCAGGTAACAAGGGAAAGCAGATTAAATGCCAAGGCACTGAAAATGCTCCATGTGAAGAATGCTGGGGCACTGCAGAGTCCAGGGAAGGTTTTATTTAAATCCAGAAGTGAAATTCCAGTGGCTAGGTGGGGTGACAAAGCCTTTAGTAATGATCTCCTAGCACAGGATTTGTCAGAACAAGGATTTTCAAACCCAGTATTTATTTGTATGATGTGATAGTAAAAAAAAAATGGCTGAATTCTGAACAAATCTCTTTTCTTGACAAGTTTTCTTCTATGGACCTGTGCAGAAGCAGGGCTTTTTTTTTTTCCCTCACTTTTTTTTCCCCCTGGGAATCTTGAATATTAATTTACACTTTACAATCAGAATTTTATCTTGGATTTTTATTTGTTTGTTTGTTTTTTTCTGTAACTCAAAAACAATGACTTCTTGATAATAAATACCCTTGGTTACGTGTGTATTTTCCATCAGATATTTATTAAGTGAAGGAATACAGAAACCAGCCAGCACTGGGAATCAGAAACAATCTTGGCTTGAGTGAGACTCACTCTTTGATATTAAATGTGAAATAGCAGCATAGTTAATAGCTTTTTGCATTAAAAAAAAATCAGGAAAAATGTCTGTTCAGCCTTGAAAATGAGCACGTTGAAGACTGTGTGCTGCTCGCAGCAGTAAACGATGATATTTTCCTTTCCTTTGTCTTGCTGCTGCTGCTGCCTGGGTAGTTCAGCAGCATTTAAAATATAGCATTAAAAATATCTCAGAAATGGTGGCAAAACAAATATTAGAGCAGCCTGTGACTGCTCAGGGCCAGAATTTAATGGTATTGTGACAGAAAGGGATGTTTCCCCACCCTGACTCCCACAGGGCTGAAGGCAGGTACAGGTGTATTTTCATTCTTTCCATCCACTATGAGCATTTTTTGGGGAAAGGACAGGATGGCACAGGGGGATTATGGACTTCTGGAACCCGTTGTCACTTCACCCCATGATTTCTCACTCAGCTGAAGTTTATCTGCACAGCAGACATTGATTTCACTGCATGAACTTGTCTGGAGGTTTAATTAATGTTATGTTCAGTCTGCTTTATTTATCCCTGTCATTGGCATTGGGTTGTTGGTGCTCCTGACTCACTGCATTTGTTTTTGGGAGAGTGTAGGGATATGGTTAATTCCCTATATTGCTGCCATCGTGCTCCCCAGCAGTGTGTGCTATCCAGAACATTCCCTGAGAAGTTGGTTTTAGCAGGAAAACCTGAGTTTTGTAAACAGTTCATTTCAGAAGCTCTAGTTTCCAGCTCTCCCTGGACCCCATCAGATTTTCCAGCCCCTCCTGGCTGCCTGTCCCCTGTCCCCAGGCTGGCCAGGCTGCCTGGATGGTGGATGTGTTCCACAGAGGGATGGGGAGAGGGAGCAGCCCCTGGGAATTGGGGTTTTATCACACATCTGCCAACACAGAGAACACTGAAAGCTCCCTGCTTTTTGTTTCCCCTTCACCAGTTAGATCTCATAAGCAAATGACACTTCCAAAAGCCTTATTGAAGGAAAATATTAAATGTCCTGGAACAGGTTTAGGTTGGTGTCGAGGGAACGCTGTAAACTGCTGGCTGGTAGAGGTGACTGTGCTTAAAAGCCTCACACAATGTCAGGAACAACATTCCCTGCCTGATTCTTGGGACTCTCTTCCCTCTCTCCCACTGTGGGACCTGCTCAGATCCCCCCAGTAGCCTGTAAGAGCATCCCACAGGGAGAAAAAATATAAATTAAAAAAACAACACACAACACACAGAGTCAGGCAGCTTCATAGGAGGATGAAACTTATGCAAACAGAGATGTACAAAAAAACAGAATTAATAAAATATACCCTGCCCATGCATTATGAAACACATCTGGCTGCAGAGTGACATGCCAGCTTTAATTTTAATTTTGGCTTGGGAGCAGTGGTGGGGGTGAAATGACTGCCTGCATTGGTGAGCAGCCACTGCAGATGTTTGCAGCCACCTTTTTTCCCCCCCTCTCTCATTTTTTCATGTGTCTGATCTCACAGAAGGTTTGGGGAAGGGACTTGGAGTGCACAGATGATTTTTTTTTATGCCTTGGAGATTTGGATTGGGCAGTCCATAATCCAGGAGAAGGCACAAAGGAATAAAGGGAGCAGCTGAGGCTGGTGATCCAAATCCTCAGGGCAGGTTTGGTGGGAAGGGTTGGGGGAGGATTTTGGGAGCCATGGCCTCCCCTCTCCCCTCCCTGTTAATGGTGCAGTGTCTTGCTGGGGCAGTGAGGCATCACAAGCCACCTCTGTGCGCAGCTTTGTGTCTTCAATGCTTCTGGAAGAAACTGCCCCTGGCTGAGGAACAGAGGAACTGGCATGTTCTTCTTGTGTTTTGCCTTGTAGATGGAAACTGGACCCTTTTTAACCCTCCCAGTTTGTGGAGTTCTCCATATAATTCCATTTCTTCAATATCTGTGCCTGTTCCTGATGCCTCTCCTTCACCAACAGCAGGAGGCTGTGAGTTCCAGGGGTCAGCTCCCAGCTGTACAGACACCTCCTGCCCTCCATGCTTGCCTGTTTTTCTTTGCACTGAGTCTGCAAAACTCAAGACAAAAAAGTCTGTCCTCAGGGTTATGAAGTTGCTCTGAGTGCATTGCACAGCAAATGTTTGAATCAGGCCAGGCAAGTGCAGTGAGGTGGATGTGGAACCCCCCCAGCTGCAGAATTACAGCTCTCCAGGAATCCTTTCCCTGCCCCTCCTGTCCCAGCTCTCCAGATGTAATGGAGAAGAGGTTAAATATTCAGGACAGCAAACAGCAGGAGGAAAACTGAGTCCTTTAGAAAGGAAAGTTCCCCAGGGAATGGTCCCAGCCCCGAGGCTGCCAGAGCTCCAGGAGCGTTTGGACAGCGCTGCCAGGGATGCCCAGGGTGGGGTTGTTGGGGTGTCTGTGCAGGGACAGGAGCTGCCCTGGGGGATCCTGGGATCCCTCCCAGCTCAGGACATTCCATGATTCCCCCTGGAAGTGGCTGCTGCTGTCACTGGGGCTGTTCCTGTCACAGCCAGTGCCAGGCAGCTCCTGACAGGAGAAGCTTCTGCTCCACAGCCAGCTGGGGTTGTACTTTCAAAGTCAGCCAACATCAATGAGCAAGGAACAGAACTTTACTGCTATAAATATTTGAACAGCAGTTTGTTAATTTTTGTTACTCTCAATGTGGATTAATTGCTGTTTTATTATCAACTTCAGCTTCTATTAGTTTAGGATTTACATCTTAAATGATAATATCAGACTTTGTCTTGAATAAAACATTTTGTAACCTAGACGAGTTCATTAAATTCGTGAAGGTGAACTGACAGATTAAAGGCAGAACAAAGATCCTGATGTGTTTTACAATCACAGGAATACTCATTTGGAGTTTTGTAAAACAACACTGCACATCTCAGATAGCTTCAGATGGATTGGGATAAACTCTGCTGCCTTTTGAAAGGCTGCTGCTCCTTGTTGTGTACCTTCTGCACCTTTCCTCTCCTCAAGGGCTAATGAGGTGTCATTTCACATTATTAATGACACAAATGACTAAGGTTGTAATGAAATAACCCTCTGCATGTTGTTCTTTTACCTAATTAACCTTGGGAGGGTGGGATTATTCCTGAGGCCCCAGTGAGGGCTGCCAGGATTCTCCAGAGGAGGGACAAGGGCTGAAGTGGGGAGAAGTCACACTTGTCCTGCACCCCTGTCCATCAAGAAATGCAGGAGATTTGGAACAACAGGATGGTTTGGGAGGGACCTTTAGAGTCATCTTCTCCCAGCCCTTGCAGTGAGCAGAGCTGAATTCAATTTGTGAGGTTGCTCAGAGCAACCTGACCTTGACTGTTCCCAAGGATGGGAATCCACTGCCAGTCTGGGCAAGCTGTGCCAGGCCTCACCACCCTCATTGCAAAAACCTTCTCCTTCCTTATCGAAATCAACCCTGGTTTAGTTTAGAACTCCTTGTCCTGTTGCTACAGGACAGATTTATCCAAATTTGGATGGAAGCCCATGACCAGCCAGGGGATGGAAAGCAGAGCTGCTTGTCTGGTGTGCTGGGAAGGCTCAGATTATTCTGGAATGACACAGGGTACTGACTGTAGCGTGGGGGAGGCATGGTCAGATCCAGGGAATGTACAGACTCCTCTGCTGGGAGACACACCATCAGTTATTATTAATTATTCACACCTGTATGACTAATTAGGATGTACACACAGGCTAATGACTGTCCAGCTGAGCATCCTCTCTGGCTCAGGTTGATGGCCTGGGTCTGCTGTGCCTGCTCTGGGCAGGCCCTGCTGCCCTGCAGCCACCCTGGGCCACCTGCACGGGCAGAGGCACTGGGGAGGGAGGGTGGGAAGGGCAGGGCTGGGTGTTACCACGTGCTCCATGCTAAAAAACGGGGAAATTCTGGAATTAGAACAGATCACTCACAGCCATTTCTTGTGTTAATGAGGAAATGTGGCACCCTGGGCTCAGGAGCTGCTCTGCAGGGCTGGGCTAGGTCTTATTTTGACCACAGCAATCTGTCAGAGGTGCAGGATGGAGCCCAGGAGAGCTCCTGGCTCTGCAGGACACTGTCATGGCCATGTCCCAGGGATGGGGACACAGGACAAGCCAAGGCAAAAGTTTGTGTTCTGAGTTTAGAGGACTAAACAAATAAACACGTGTGTGAGAAAATAGCAGAGGGCTTAATGCAGAGACAGAGTGCTCAGAAGTATTATTGGAGAGGTTCATTTAATCCCAGCCAGATTCAAAGGGATAATGGCATGGGAGAGCTCTCTAGACCTCCTTACCCTCCCTGCCAGAGGTGACGTGGGCTCTGGGAGATTGATTTGTCTGCAGAGCTGAGGGGAATTGGATGATCCAGATGACTAACAATGAGATTTAGGCTTGAATTTATCTCACTCCAGCTAGTTAAAGCTGATGCTGTTGTCACCCGGGTCTCGTGGCTGAACTTAGGCCAAGTCAGTGATGAGCACGAGTTTTCCCTGCTGGGGGATGTTCAGAGACCTTGCACGGGGTGGTTTTGGCCCGTTGGACCAGCAGGAGCCCTGAGTGGAGCTGCAGTGACAGGAGCAGTGGGCTCAGCCCTCCCCACACAGGGATGTGCTGCTGGAGAAGCTTTTCCTACCATCCTTGGTGTTTCTCTGGCTCGGGGCTGTCTCTCGAGGGCTCAGTCACACCAGTCCTTCCCTGCATTTGCTTTTTCTCCTGGATTTTTGCCTTTGGAAAAAATAGTCTGGGTAACACCCCCTGTTGTGAGGTTAAACACGTGTCACTGTGTCATGTCTGGGTTTTCTCTCAGTGCACAGGGTTGGGAATGCTCCAGCCCCAGCTCTGCATTTCTCTCACTCGGACAATCTCTTCTGAAAAAACTGTCGAGTGTATTTTGCCTGAGATTTGTTGGAAAAATCTGGGCTCTTCCCTTTCTGTGATGCAGATATTGGAGCAGCAATAAGCCACCCTCATTTCAAGAGAGACCACTAAGCCAGGCAGCTGTTTTTCCCAGGATCTGGGGGCTTTGAAAACCTCTGGAAGAGCCTGGAGCCCTCACCAAGGAGGACAGAAACAGGAAATCCCCAACTCCTGACTGAGGAGGAAGCAACACAGGGGAAAGGAATGGGAACAGGGAGGGTGGCAGGCAGTGGGAGTGGGAGAGGAGGCACATCCCTGACCTTGATCCCTGACCTTGATCCCTGACCTGGATCCATGAGGAGCAGGAAACTGCTGCTGTGGTGACCCCCCAGCCTGGGCTGGCTGCCCCCACTGAGCCATCCCTCCAAACCTGTGGAATGAGGAATTCTGGAGTGAGTTTGTGCAGGCAGGAGGGGCTGGGGGAGCCGAGTGTGTGCCTGCATAGGCTCTGGAATTGGCACTTAATTACATTAATTCCATGGGCATGCTTTCCATGGCAATTGTGTTTTCATGGCTATTTAAAGTCTGTTTAAATGTTTGCAGAGCTTTAATGGCTGTTAATTAACTCCTGGATGCAAATATGTAGAAGGTGAGGACGCACACATTTTGGGTGCACACACATCTCCCCTCCCTGCTGTCCTACAGGACCTGCAAATGTCCCCACGGCCAGCTGGTGGTGACTGCCTGCCCTGAGGAGCTTGGTCCCATGGCCTGGGGGGGGAGCTTTCCTTTCAGGGTACATGGTTCTGCAGTCCACCAAGTGACACCTGGATCTGGAAAATGGGTGCTCAATCCCTGGCAGTGTCCCAGGCCAGGCTGGACAGGGTTTGGAGCACTCTGGGATAGTGGAAGGTGTCCCTGCCCATGGCAGGGGGTGGAATGAGATGAGCTTCAAGATCCCTTCCAAGCCAAACCATTCCAGCATTCTGTAATCTCTGCAAATTTTGGCCCAAGATTCCTAAAACACGCTGGGAATTGTGGCAGACTCAAATTAAACCTGTATGGAGTTCATGGCCTAATGAAGCAGGGGGAGGAATTTAATCTGATAATGAAGGGCCAAAAGCAATATAAAATAAATCCTGTTATTTCTAAAATCATATTTTAGTAAAAATAAAACATACCAGTAACATTGCTTTATCTCACCTGAATTTTCCACTTTGTTGACCCATAATACTAATATTACACGTCTACTTGTTTCTTGAACATTTCTGGTGCAGGAATGAAGTTCATCCAGATTCAGAGCTGTTCACACTGAGATTTGATCTCAGTTTGGAAACTATTTTAGATGTCTTTTGCAGAGAGAGAATTAAAATCAACATTGCCTAGGGTGACACCAACTGTGTGTTTTTGGTGAGGTTTGGACATCCTGCAGTGCATCACTCTGAGACTTCACAATGAAAAAACCCCAAATCTTAGAAAATAATGTTTGTGATACCTTGGGGTGTTCCACTAAAACAAAAAGTGTGGCTGGATTTCAGAGGGAGCAGTGGTTGCTCTCCAGAGCTAGTGAACCCACGAGAAGAGGTGGATGCCAGATGCCTCTTGGTGCTCCTTTCACTTTTAAAATCAACTTTTCTGGCAAAACTAACACCAAACAAATTCTGGTTAGAGCCATAAAGTTCAGGACTTACCCCCCAGTTAGAGCAGACCAAGGTAATCTTCTATTTACCCATTTCAGTGGGACCCACCAGACTAAACAATGTATTTACATAAAACCAGCTCCTCTTCTGCTTCATCTGCCCACCTTGGGCTGCTCTGGCCCTGGATTTGGGTGCTCTGTCAGGTGCAGACAGTAAAGCTGCATTTTTAACACTGTAACAGGATGCTGGACAGGGCTGTGCATGCCATGAGGTTCCAAACAGGACAAGGAAATCAGTGTGGAGCTTTTCCATGGCTGAACACCTCCAGGTGGCTGTGAAGGTGTCACCTCAAACACCTTGGGGTGTCACCTGGTGGTGCAGAGCAGGAGGTGGGGGCAGAGGGAAGGGCCATGCCCTGTGCTCTTGGCTCCCAGGCAATATTATTCCATCAGCATCTCTGGGCAAAGGGCACCTTGCAGTCGGCTGTGAATTCCCAGGTGGGCCTGAAGCCAGACAGACACTGTTGGGTGGTTTTTTTCCTTCTTTGAAACTGAAACATAAAAGAAAAGAAAACTCAGAGCAAAGAAAACCAGAAAATGATTCTGTTTCTTTCAGTGATTCAAACTTAAACAGCTGCCCCTGGCTTTGGAAAAACATTCTTTTGGCACCAGCAAGTTTTCTGGGATGCCTTCATAAGAAATTTCATCTTATTTTGGAGTGTTCCTGTTTTAAATCTGAATACATCAACCAAAACAACAACAAAAAAATTTCCACTAGAAAAGTTCTAGTTTCAAAGATTTTGGTCTGGAAGCAGCAGCAGAAGCCAGTGAAACTCAAATGCATTTGCTGCTACCTTTAAATCACAGAATCATTGGGGTTGGAGAAAACCTCCAGGATCATCAAATCCAATCTTTGATCACCACCTTGTCAACTAAACCACTTTGTCAAGTGCCACATCTACTTGTTTCTTGAACATTTCCAGGGGTGGTGACCCCACCACTGCCCCTGGCAGCCTGTGCCAATGTTTAACTACTCTCCAATGAATAATTTTATCCCAATATCCACCCTGAGCCTCCCCAGCCTGAGGCCGTTCCCTCTCCTCCTGTCCCTGTTCCCTGGAGCACAGCCCGACCCCCCCGGCTGTCCCCTCCTGTCAGGGAGTTGTGCAGAGCCACAAGGGCCCCCCTGAGCCTCCTTTGCTCCAGGCTGAGCCCTCCAGGGAAGTTTTGGGCCCATCTTCTCACCTTCCTGTGCCATGGCTCTGCACAAGCTTATACAAAAGTCTGGTTGGGATCTGTGTTTGAGAAATGATGCCTCTCCTGCCCTACTGAGCCAAACACAGAAAACATCTGAATTTTGCATTGTGCAGAACCTTTTAGTTGCCTTTAAACTTTTCTGGAGCTGACCTTATGCTTGTGGAAGGGCATTTTTGTTCATCTGAATTCCAGGAGCAGGCCAGGACATGAAGTGATGCAGGTTGAGGGGATGCTCCTCTTCCCACCAGCTGTTTCTGCTTCTTCCCTGGCAGGTCCAGAGGATCCTGTCTGAGCTGTCTGTGGGGGAACCAGAGTGTGTCCAGACAGGGCTCCAGGGTTCCCATGGGGATGTACAGCTCCACTCTTTGCTGTTTCTGCCATCCAGGCCTCTCCCCAGCCCCCTGGAGCACAGCTGGGCTGCTCATCCCTGTTCTGGTGGAGGACAGGCAGAGCTGGGCAGGGACATTGTCACCCCAGGCAGTGTCACACCCCCTGTCCTGCCTGCTGCCAGCCCTGCATAGACACCCGGGCCCAGGCTCCTGCTAAAATAACAAAGTTTAATCTCCCTTTTTTTCATCTTCTTTTGACTTTCAGTATAAATTACCTCATCTGAGGTGTCACTAGAAATTGATTTGTTATGCTAAATACTTGCCAAATAAATAATGAGCTCCCAAGCCAGTCTATATGCAAGAAGACAGGAAGTGAATTATTTCTAGTGGTTTCTTTTACCATGCATGGATTAAATTATTTCAGAGCCCGGATTCTCAGGGCTGGGCCATCTCCGAAAAATATGCTGGTGACACTTAAAAACACCAAGCCCCCCTCTGTGCTCTTTTATGATATTAAATGTCACCAGTTTCCTCGTTTTATCACATTATTACAGCTTTTTCTTGCCTGGAAGGAATCAAATTAATGAAAACCAAAAGAATCCAAGGTGTCTGCCCATACATCTCCCATAAAATCATCTCCCACATTACAGAACAAGTTTCCAGGTGATGCCACGAGGCAAAAAAACCCAACCCAATTTAAATAAGGCTGATTGCAGCCTTGAAAAACCCCAACAACCCAACCCCAAAGCTGAACAACACTGACGCCTATTTTGAGGTGCTGATAAAGAGAACCAGAACATTTACTTAGCAAAAATGTTTTATTTGCTCTGCCAG
>VWYP01010644.1:0-37216 GCA_013400435.1 Pycnonotus jocosus
TGGCATAATGGTTGTGCATCTGTTTGAAAGTACTCGTGTTGGTCGTCTTGAGGAAGCTGTGAGCTGTTGCAGACTTGCTGTTTGAAACTCAGATCTGTTCAGTAGATGTTTGGTACTCTCAAAGTATTCAGATACCTACTGCCTGCACTCTGGCAGTGTATTTTTCTGCATAGCAAGAGATGCTGTCATTAGAACAAAGACAAGGCACATCATATTGCAGTATATACTGAGAAATTCCACACAGATGAGGAATACTGCAAGATATAAAATGGATGCCAAGTGTGTCTGGAAGTTTGTGTTTTTCTCCTCTGCAAATATGGTTCTTCAGATAATCAAATCCATATTAATCACAGTTCAGTGGATGTAGTCCTTGAAAATACCTTTGTGCCACCAGATTGAACCAAGTTGTCCTAGGCTGAGTAATCTCAGGTACTTGTCTACTTACTTGTTTGCATCTCCCCACTCATCTTGCTTCAATAGGCACTTCAAAGATTAGGAGTCTCTTGCTAGTAAAAATAGCTGTCTTGACTAGGCTAGGGTGAGGAACTCATTTAATGTTTGGAGTAATCAGGGAGAGAAAAGGGTTTGTCTTTATACAGGGGATCACTAATTCTGGCTGTGTGTAGAATCTGTTTTCATTATAAACGTAATAGTGTCACCTGCACTGTTAATGCATGTCTGACTAAATAGCTTGTAGCAGAGAGTGGGATAGTTCAAGATTATATCCATTTTGACTTTATTTTCTGAATTTGTGAACTGGCACTAGCTGGAATATCTGTAATGAGTTGCGGTTTTTCAGAAATCAAGCTCCAGTGGTGAGGTATTGAGCTTTTTTGAACAATCATAAGTTTGAGGTGAGAGCATTTTCATTGGAGTTACGTGGCTGTATGTTGGGCAAATGGACTTAATAATTAGTATTCTTATTTCCTGCAGTTTCTAAACTGTGACCTTAGCCTTAAACACAAGTGACTTTCAATCTCATATCAGTTGTCTGAAATTCTTCTGCTATGTGCAGATGCAGAGAATATATAAAAAGGGCTGCATTTTTTTTCTTGCTCACCATTCCTATTACACATAGTGCTGGCACTGATGTCTTGTTTCAGGCTGCAGTATTTAGCTCTGCCATTTGTAGGTGCAGGAAACCTTTTTTTTTTCCTGAAATATCTGAATGACTTACAGCTCAGTCAATAAGTCTGTTTCTTGAGAGTTCCTTCTTAAATGCACTGTTTGCATACTGACAGCTTAATGTGTTGATGATTTACATGAACAAGCAGGGCAAAGCAATTGGTTATCATCCTTTTGTAAAAAAAAAAGCATTGAGTCTTGTGATAAATATCTTTCTTTGTGAACCTTTGCCATGTCCTTGGTTCCAGTAGTACTTTCACAGACTTCTTGAATAAAGAGAATAGAATAAAGATGTTGACTGGCTCCTGCTACAGTTTCCAACTTGGTATTCTACTTGGTGTTTGTCACGTTTGTTTGTGACAAAAAAGGGGATACTGAATAATTAAGACTTTTGCCAAAGTAACAGAATGCCTCCTTTCTTTGTCTTGATTGCTCTGAATTCAGAATAGCATAAAACTTACTGGATAGCCTTTCATCATCACAGTTCATTCTGCAAGTATGGAAATGTTATCAGACCTATTAAAAATGTTATTCCAACTCAGACTTATACCTTCTGGATTAGCTCTTTACTTTCTGAGTGATGCTGTCAGCCTTTTCCTTTGCAACTTCAGTAAAGCTTATGCAAAATAGGTAATTCAAATAGGAAAAGAGTGTTTTCAAAATGAAAAATCCCCAAACCTAAAATTGTGGGTACATGAATATGTGTTTGGAACACATATGGCTGACATTTCCAAGCAGTGTTCCAGTTTATTGCAGATGAGTGTGTTTCAGTACAGTGTCAATTTTTCATAAGAAATTTCTTAAGAACCTCATTTGTTTTCCAATTAGCAATTTATCATTTGGTTCTGACTAGTATTACTTTTCTAAAGGTTAGCTGCTTTAAAGGAACTATGCCAGTAAACATGAAATATTTCTTTGAATTCCTGTCGGAATGATCTGTGTGCCATTATCTTCTAGCTACAGTTCCTTACAGCTGATAGCTGAGCTATGTGGAGGATAGTGGGATCAGTGTACTCTGAACTCATAAATCTAGGTGTCTTTTAAATGTCTTTCTAGAAGGATGAAACAGTGATGAAATCAACTCCAAATTAATTTCATTATTCAAATGGTTTCAGAATTCTCCTTGAACCAGTTAGCTGCTTCATTGTCTTCCCTCAGCAGGATTTGACATTGTGAGAGGAAGCTCTGCATGCTTGGAACACTTACAGAGCTGTTCTTGGCTACCTCCTCTAGACTAAACCATTTATTTGTTGCTCTTTTCAGCCTTTATGAGTCCAAGCTATTGAAGAGTGGTGGAAATGGATCAGAGAATGCATATGCAGCAGTGGATAACTACTTGGGCTGCTGAGTCTCTTTCCTCTAGCAGGCACAAACGATATTGTCCCTCTTTTAGAAGGTCTAACTGAGGGAGTAACCCTTCAAATTCTGTCATGTTTTCTGTGCTTTAGGTGGATCAGTTATTGAATTTGTTCCATAGAGTAGTTAAAATTCCTTACACCTCTTGTTGAAGGAGAAGAGCATTACCTTGCTGGTAGCCTCTGGTGAAGGAGGGCAGCTTTTCAGATGGTTCTTTACTCCATGATGAATGACATTCCTTGAGTTACTGTTGATGAGGACTTTCAACCTTTTCTCTATGGTTCTTTCATGTTACCAGCTTACTGGCTTTAGAATAATAGAGGTGTAGGTTTTGTCTCTTGGCCTTTATGCCTTTTGTGGAATCTTTTCAAGGCAGGAAAATGAGTATTTGCAGTTTTCTTTAGTTAATAATTCAAAGTGCACGAAGTAGGGTGCACCTGAAGGTAGGACCTATGTTGACTGTGACATGGAATTACTCTGGCCTTAGACTCACAGCTGGATTGCAGCCCATCAGTTGACTGTGGTAATAGCTAACGACATGGTAATAGCTGTGGTAATAGCTGATACCACTGACGGTGGTATTAGGGCAAGGCCTTACTGCCAAAGTACACAGAACAGTTTGGAGCTGAATTTGAACTAACCTGTATTCATTTTAGGGGAAGGTCATTTTCATGGGTAATGAAAATACCCATGGAAGTATTTAGCTTCAGTGATGCTTAAGCAGTGTTCCAAATGACTGGATATGAGGACAGAATGTTGAGTAAACTGAAAGGAATAATGTTTCTGCAATGAGTGGCTGTTGACTAAAAGATAGCTTTTAAAAATATTGATGAATTAATTACTTGTTTCTCCTTCTTTTTTCTAAGTATGTATAGAAAATACGATTCAACTAGAATAAAAGCAGAGGAAGAAGAAGTCTTTTCAAGTAAGAGATGCTTAGAATGGTTCTATGAATATGCAGGTAAGTGTGGAATGCAAATTTCCTACCAATAACAATTTAATTTATATTGGAGTATGAAAATGGCATTAACTGAGCTTTCAAAAGACTGAATATGAAGGATTTTTTGTAAAAGTCTTAGAGAAACTTTCCTTTACCCTGTGTGATGTGAGATTGAAGACTTCAAGGTTCAGTTTTTTCTTTGTCTGTATCCTATAAAAAGAATACACAAGGTGTGTAATTTAAAATATTTTGTATATTTTACTATTCAAATCTACAGTTAAAGTTGTACTTCTGTTGGAAATGTTACCTCTCTGTCATCTGCCATGTTAGTGCTGCATAGTACAGAATTAGCCTCAGAAGTGGTGTGTCTTTAATTAAAAAAATCCAAAGGGGGAGGAAGGTAGTAGCACTAGTTTTGTTCCCACTGAATCTGGTGCTTAGTGTTTCAAGCAAAGAAGTGAATGAATTCAAATATCCTGTACTAGTTTTATCAGATAGTTTTCCATCACAAGCTATAGGGAAGGTAGCCTGCATTATTTATTTTTGTCTTTGTGTATGAGAACTTTCTTCAGGCAGTACTTCTAGGAATGTTACTTATGGTCTGTGGTCACAGAAGATGATTCTTCATTAGTGAAGTTGGTTGTTGTATTTGTTTTTCTGCCCGTGTTTTCTGAAGGGAAGAATTTGACATATGGGGGAAAATGATCTCATGAATGTAAAGACCACAAAGAAATGAAATAGATGTTTAATGTCATCTTGCAGTTTTCTGGTGCTGACTTGGATAAGATGTCTAACAGCTTGTTTTGTTTTGTCTACTTTTTAAACATAATGAAGAGTGACTTAATTTGATGTAATAAAAATTTTTTTTTCCTAATAAAATTATATAAATGAAATTAAATACTTTAAGATCTCACTTGTCTGTGGCAGTGTGTGACAGGAGATTCAGACAAATTCAAGCCAAATCTAACCTGTTAGATTGTCTGCCTTTCTGACCAGCTTGATTTATTTCTTTACTCTAGCAACAGGCATGACTCATTTTTGTCAAGACTTTCATGGAAAGAAAGGATGAAAGGAAGGCTGTTTGTGAAAGAACTTTGGGGTTTCCACTGGATGCACACACCAAGATAAAACACAGAAAAGTGGAGAGTACGATTCTGTTTACAGTATTGAGTAACATTCTACAAATTGAATTTTCAAGGAATAATCTCTTGTGTTCTTGCTTCATAAGTCTTCTTTATGTATCCAGACAGTTGACACTGCATTTGGGTTTTTTTTTTCCTCCCTTGGTGTGTTTTGCATTACAGAATGGGTCTTTTTAAAGGCTGTTATAAGAAGATGGGAAAAGACAAAATTAAACCTTGTTATTTTTAGAATAGATTAACTAATAATAAAATACAGATTGATCTTCCCTTTATAAATCCTGTTTTTCTTGCACATGTGATCTTTATATTAGAGGAAAGTAGGCATTTCAGCCTGTATTTCTTTTTCAAAAGAGCCCTTTAACATCAGTCAAATAATTCTAATAGTTCAAATACTCAAAGTGTATTTAAAAGTAGAATAGTACAGGTCTTAATGCTGTGTAATTTTTTCAGGAGTATTATAGGAGTTACAGATATCTTGATATAAGACCATGTTTTATTAGTAGTGCATTTTAATAGCATTTATATTTTGAAGCTTTTTTTCCTTTTAAGTAGGCAAAGAAATAACTAATTCATTATTTCCTTTCCTGTGTAGTTACTATTAGTCAGATGATGTGTGGCCACAGTGTAGCAATATGAATAAACAAGATAACATTATATAAAGATAGTATATAAGACAATGAGGAATGAGATTCTGGGAATGATGTCTTGTATCCTGTAGAGCTGTACATCATGTTTTTATGTGATATGATCTTGTGATAACAGCAGACATTCCAACCAGGGAATGAGTTTCACTAGCCATTGTCCACTCACTTAAGTGTGGTAATATTATGTAGGTGTTCTGTTAGTCTTAAGTGCATTATTAAAACTCTTACTAATTTACACTTCTAAGATTGTCTCAGTAAAGGAGTAGAAAGATGGGCAGGGATTAAGAATTGTTTTACAGTTTCTCTGTTTCAAAGGTGAGATAAAGGTTTAAGTGTATTCTGTATTAATGATAGTAAGTGTGAAAATATTTATTTCATGTCAAAACAAACAAACTCTATGAAAGTTAGATTGCACTGCGTGATTGCACTTCTTTTGTGCTGTAAAGGACAGGCTATTTTAATTTTTAGAGATAAGTAAAAAACATTTTGTTTGCAGGCACGGATGACATTGTAGGGCCAGAAGGTATGGAGAAGTTTTGTGAAGATATTGGAGTTGAACCAGAAAATGTGAGTTCAGAATCCATTTTAAAAATGTCTTATCTGCTGTGGTGTACGCGAGCTAGTCTTACAGTTTTTGCTTTTCCACTAAGAATAAAAAAATTCTCGAGAGTTGAAAAAAATTCAAGAAATATAAACAAGGGAGGTTTTGAAACACATTTGGTAACAACTTGCCATTATTTTACAACCCAGACTGTCAACCTGTAAAACCCCAATTTGTCTTCACTGCTACCCCTTCTTTCACTTTAATACCACCAACCTTCAGTCTCTCCAGAAAAAGAGAGATTGGAAAAAAAAGGCAAAAAAAAAGCTGATAATTGTCTTTTCTGAAACAGTGAGACAACATTCAAGATTTAATATATCAACTAACAAACAAGTAGTGTTTCCTTTGGGTTTTCCAGGACAAAGAGATTTCAAATATCAAGGGCAGTAGTGGCACAACCATTATACCATTTCAAAAACCAAATAAGGAATATAAATATATTTACAGATGCATATTCTATATGTGAAGTCTGTATATTTATACGTATAAATAAATAAAATCTGAAGAACAATTGTGCATTTTACAGACTTTTTCCTAGTGCCTAATTTTTGTTCTTTAAACACAGTTCAAAGTCCTGTCTTTTGCAGAATTCATGGAGCATCATATAAATAAATGATAATTGTGGCTTTGAAAGATGTACTGGAAAATGAGATGTAATTTGCTAATTTCAGAATCTAGGAGAATAATAAATGTTGTGATTTATGCAGACATTTGGATATATAAGCAGCTATTCTGATTTTGCATTATAAGCTGTACAGAGCCGCACTAACCTCAGCTAGTTAATGGCTGAGTTGCAAATTTAAATGACTTGATTGTTTTTTCTCCAGGTTGGCAAGGTCAGTTATCCTGCAAGTTTTTCTTTCATATATTTGTCAAAAGTTGTTTCTTAAGCTGATGAATAAGATAATAATAATCTTACGATATTGCTTTATCTAAATTCATTTTTTGCTTTGGTCTTGTGTGTGAGATGTGAAAAAGATTGTTTCCTTTTGGACAAAAGTATTTATGTATCAGCCTGTGTTTCGATGTGCATTAATGGTAGTCCATCTAGATTTACTTACCTGCTTGAATTGTGGGATCATTACTAGCTTTCAAGTAATTGAATTTTGTGGATTTTTTGAACATCAACTGATGTTCATTGAGATGAGGGTTTAACAAATGTCAGGTATAACTTGTCAAACTGATACTGAAATTTTGGAGGTACTTTGGGAAACCTTTTCTGTAGCTTTCGTACCAACTAATCTTCTCCCCACTGTACTGTTCATGAGATGATTGATAACTTGGGTAGATGTTCACCCTACATATTTGCACTGTTACCTTCTCTTTGTTTGGATTGTGTACAGGTTTCTCACAGGGTGTTTTTTAACTTCTAAAATAGCATAGCCTATTTTCAGTTCAGTTCTGGACTTTCCACTCACACAGGTAAAAGCGTTTATAGCCTATTAAACAGTGGTTATTTGTAAAACACATAGATCTTTTTGTTGAATTCTTAGTCTCCATTTTTTTTCTCTTTATAACAGGTAGTTATGCTTGTGCTAGCATGGAAGTTGGATGCACAAAACATGGGCTACTTTACGTTACAAGAATGGCTAAAAGGAATGACATCACTACAGTAAGTGCCTTGAAAATCCTCTTAAGTTTGTTATAGTAAACACAGCTTTTCAAAAAAACCTACACTTTACTGTTTTGACTCATAGCACCTAAAGCAAAGCTCTGCCATGGAGTAGAAGTCACAAGTTTTTGGCCTGATTTGTGATGCTATGGTCACTTAGAGACACCTTGAAACCTGACATTGCACATTTAAATACAGTTGGATTAAAATGTCTGCAGTCTCAATAGAAGAGAAATGTCGTGAGGTTTGACACTCTTTCTGTCCCCAAGGACACCTGTCTTTGTTGCTGGATTGCCTGTATCTTTTGGATACTGGCATGTTGTTAGAGTGATTTAAAACACTAAATGACAAAGCCTTTCTGTAACTCAGCATTGTTCTTTTGAAGAGTTGCTTTCTCCAATTAAGAGCTTCATTTTACGGCAGAATTAACATAAATAAAGTTAAATAGTCATGTTCCATAGAGAGTTGGAGAAAGAAAGAACTGTTTTAACTTAACCTTCCAGAAGAGAATAACTAAATAGGAAGTTCTGTAGTTTCATCATGACTTTAGAAGTATTTTTCACTGCTTTGATTTGTCATTTGTTTGCCATGCATGGACAAGCTCTTAGTTTTGTCTGCTGGAGAGTGCATTTTTACGAAGCCGGTCAGTCCCAGTGTAAGACTTTGCTACTTTATCTAAATTTGTTACACATTATGGGTGTAATAATGCGTTTTATGCAGACATACTCAAAATCAAAAACATGCCTCTGTACAGAGTGATGTGTTTTGAACAGGTTAATGGGGATACATATTAAGAGATTCTTTTCCAGAACATCAGATATCCCAATAAGAGTACAGACTCTAAACTTACTTGGTGCTTGTTTTGTAGGTGTGATACTACAGAAAAATTGAGAAATTCTCTGGATTACTTGAGATCTTTATTAAATGAGCCTACCAATTTTAAACTTATTTATAGATATGCCTTTGACTTTGCACGGGTAAGTACTGTGCATTTGAAATTACAAACTTTGCTGTCGTAAATAATAATTGAAAGACTGTGTACTTCTAAGTTTCTTTCTCTGCAGGTACCACTCAAGATCACTTGTAACAAATGGAACCATTTGTGTTCTAAAACAGTGTATGCAAGATGTCAACACTGGAAAAGTATATAGGATGTGTAATGCTTAGTGGTTTAATGACATGTTTTGTTACTTCTCTGCCTCAATCTATTTTATGACTTCAGGGAAATAATTTCGGCCCCATTCTGTTGTATGCTGGAGCTTTAGCAGTGAGTTCCCCTAACTTTATAATTACTATGGTGCTTCTTACGCTGAATTTTGTGAGCATAAACATATTTAAAGCAGGAAGGCACTTTGCACATTTCAATAGCTTGGAAAAATGGTTAATATGATAAAAGCTGGACATGATGTAAATACTGATTCAGAAGATTGTTGGAATGACTTTAATGATGTTTTCAGTACTTATTAATGAATACCCTGATTCCAGTCTTCCTGCTATAAAACATGCTTTTATGAATGGAACCTATATACATAAGACTATTCATACTTGGAGGGAGTAATAAGATAACTTTATTTTCTGAAGTAACATTTTGAAATAGAATTTGGACATCTATTTTGCTAATGTGATGGAATGTACAGACGATTTAACGTGAAAAAGTAAAACTGAACTTCAGATTTCAGTGCAAAAACCTAAAAATACTAAAAAAAACCTTGCACCAAGAAAAGTAGCCTGAGAAAATGAGAAAAATAAGAAGATGGAGCTGATAGCAGTTCTGATAGTCTCTCATTAGCAACTCAGATTTTTGTTACCTCAGTGCTTTCTTCATCTCAGCATTCAGGTTTCTAGTAGTTCACTTTTAAACAAGGAAACTTGCAGCTGAACATAAGAAAATGCATGAGATTAATTAGTATGAGAGGAAAAGAAAAGCTGTTATCAACCTCTTAATTCCTTCTTTGCTGTATGAAGCTTTATTCTGCCAGTTTTGCTCAATGTAAAATGCAAAGGCATTGCCTAAGAAGTTCAAGATACTGATGAAATATTTGCGATAGAGAGCAAACCTGTGCCAGCTGGTGGCCTGTCAAAAGTAAGAGCAGATGCTTAAAAGGTGGATAATGTGTGTGTGCTTTTCAAGAGGTACCAAACTGGTGTGACAAACAGTGGTCTCAGAAATGAATTTCAACATTGACACACAGGTGTTGTGACTTCATTTGTGACAAAAAGCCCCTGCAGATCGTAGAACTTCAAGTCATCAGCATATAAACTGGGGAATATTTGGCTAATAGGATTATTTAACTTTTCATACTACATACTTGGGGAAAGTCTATAGGAGAATGGTATCCTATAGTAAGAATAGAAAAGAAAAAAGGCAAATACATTTATAGATGCCAGATTAAACTGGGTATAATTTTTTTCAGGATCATTGAAGTGATTGGTGGAAAAAAGCTGATGGTTTTTCATTCAAGAGATTATACATTTTCTGTCCTAAGGATAATTTTTTCAGGCAAGTGCTCCACAGCAAAAAACCACTTGTCTAAACTTCCAAAGTTTTAAGAGAAAATTTTTTGATAGTCTGTTGATTTGGCATTTAAAGTTAGTTTGTGATTAAAAATGCGTCACCAAGGTTTCATGCGGCATGCATGATTTAAGTGAGCATAGATTTGAGGAAATAATTTAAAACACAATATGTTGATATTAAGCACAAATACATTCCTCAATCCATGTTTGCCCTTGTTATTGCCAGGTTTGAGAACATACAGATGCATGTATTACATGGCTTAAATAGATTGTAACGTGAAATATTAAGGAGAGAAATCTCAAGAAGACTGCCTATCATTAGTGTAAAACACATACTCAGATAAAACAGAGTTTGTTAATAAATTCCTTCAACTGTGCCCAAGGAATGTGAGTGTCTAAAATGTTTGCTAAGAATGCAGTTGCATCATCTGTCATGGCAGGTGTGCCATTAGGCAGTTGAAGGTGGGTAGAAAGGGCTTATCTGAACAATTTGTTCTGACCAGTAGGCAGAGAGAGAGAATGTAGAAATGTAACAATATAAGGCCAAAAACCAGTGTGGCCAAAGTAAAGGCAATAGAGCCTATTGCCAGGAGGTTGAGGGAGGGTGGGAAAAATTCAGAATATAAACAATAGGTAAAATAAAATGTGTTCTGACAGCAGCATTACTTCTGCTTAGAGGTATTCATGAAAGAAGTGTAGATGGGCTTTGGAAAGAGAATTAGTTTTTGGAACTTTCTGAGGTTGGAAATAAGTGAAAGAATGTATCATACTAGTACAAAAAATGCCTTTGCATGTTTCTTTTTCATCTTTATTACTAATTGAAAAGCTTTCTTCTTCATGGAATTTACCTTTTTTTCTCTAAATCCCCCTTGGATTTAGTGGCCAGAATGCAAAACTCTTTCTCATGTTTTCAGAATTGCTGGTTCCCCACTTTACTTTCAAAACAAATCTGCATTAAATTCTGTCAACACAATTTTAGAACTGAGGAATGTTTAGAATGAGATGAACGTAACCTTGTGACTAGGGCATTCAGTTGTTGACTGAGAACTGGGATCTTGCTCTGTCACATCCTTCCCAAATGATAGAAGACAATTCAGTAATGCTTTGAGCTTGGCTTTTAATAAAGATGTGTATTCTGTAACACACAGAACTGCATTTGTACAGGTGAGGCATAGGGCTCAATCCCCTTTGTTGTGGGCTGCTAGCTGTCTTGCAGTGATCTGTTAGACACTCTCTGCATCCAGAATATCCCTGTGTGGGATGTGTTCTGGTGGACAACAAGCTCTCCATGAGTCAGCAGTGTGCTCTTCTGGCCAGTAAAGCCAGTGGTATTCTGGGATGCATTAGGAAGAGCATTGCCAGGAGGTTGAGGGAGGTGATCCTGCCCCTTGACTCAGCCCTTGTGAGGCCACATCAGGAGTGCTGTGTCTAGCTCTGGGCTCCTCAGGACAAGAGGGGCATGGAACTCCTGGAGCAGGTCCAGTGGAGGGCAATGAGGCTGGTTAAAGATAGGAGGAGGGAGGGTGTCAGAGAATGAATGAATCCAGGATCTTCTCAGTGGTGCCACAATAGGACAAGAGGCAGTGAGCAGAAAGTGATGTGCAAGAAGTTCCACCTGAATTTGGGGAAGAACTTCTTTGTTGTGTGGGGGACCAAACACACTGGAGCAGAGTGCCCAGAGAGGTTGTGGACGCTCCCTCACAGGAGATATTCAAGAACCACTTGGGTGCAATCCTGTGCCATGTTCTCTAGTGTGACCCTGCTTGAGCAGGGGGGTTGGACCTGATGGCCCACTGTGGTCCCTTCCACTTAACCCATTCCGTGATTCTGTGATACCCTGTCTTTTCTTAATTTAGACTTTGCAGTCTGCTGTCATAAATAAATATAGAGAACAAGGTCTATATTAGCTAATACTGAAACATTTTTTGTGATTTCATTAACTTGTGAATTTATACCTCAGTGTTATAACCAAGGCATAAAACTGGGGGGGTTTATGTCTCATCTCTCAGCAAAATTGGTTTAATTTTGTGATAACAAATGTAGGTGAATAAGCTACTTAACAAAATGGAATCATTCATGTACGTGTTATTTTGAGATGTGCAGAGGTTATGTTACTAAATATTTGCCACTGATTAACTAACTTGGTACAGATGCTGCTGCTTCTACTTAGCAGAAATAAAGAAAATCAGCACGTAAGCTTAAATATACTGTTATTACATTGAACTTAAACTGGACAGTCCAGAAAGGAGTCTCAGCGTGCTAGTGTATTATGTTCTGTCTGCTCATTTGATAATTTAATCTGAATTTCATGTAATCAGTTAGAACAACAGAAAAAAGATCCTCCCTTGGCTCACTCTGGCATAGTGAAGGAGGTGTAAAGTAGCACTTGGTGTCTATTGACAGTTCCTTTAGTTGTAATCCTAGGGCAGGAAGTGGGTACAGCACTGCTGTTCTGAGGAGTGTGCGTGTGCGGAGGATACCTGCAAACCTGGCTGGGGATCTGCTGGCCATTGCTTGCTAGGGAGGTCAGAAGGCAGAAATGACCTTATGCCTCATCTGCTATAATGGTGATGTTTTATTGGGAACATCTATAGAAAGCAACATCTCTGTATAAGAAGCCATTACCTACAAGGAAGGAAATTTTACTGGCAAGTTGTGTTTTATTAAAAAACACTGTTAGATACTGCTGTATATTATTTATTTGCTAATTTATTTTCTCCATGGGTGAGCTGTTAGGGAAATGAAAAATATGGAATTCATGCTCTGTTTTCCTTTTTGACCTCTTCATGCAGGAAAAGGACCAGCGCAGCCTAGATATCAATACTGCCAAGTGTATGTTGGGCCTTCTTTTAGGAAAAGCATGGTCCCTTTTTCCAGTATTTCATCAGTTTCTAGAGGTATGGAATTGTAAGCAGAATGATGGGGGTTTTTTAATCTCTCTTCTGTGATACTTTTAACTGCAGGTAGAATGAGCAGCTAAGAATGCTGTGTTCTGATTTAGGAAATAGTAACCACCAAATCAGCATATGCAGCTGGTTATCTTTCCTTTCTTCCTTTTTCCCAAATTCCTATGTTGTTAAGATTTGTGTAATGCAGAAAAAACTATAGAATGTTATTTATTTGCTTGTGGACTTTATTGCTGTATATTTGCCATGTAAAAATGTCTTAATCAGAAGCATGGTTCAACACTAGTTTAAATACTTGGCTGGTTTAATCCTTTTCCGTTTAGATGACACATACAGATTAAAACAATAATGCATGACAAAGTGTAAATTTTCTGTAAGAAAATCTGAGTTTGAGACAGTGGAAAATGCATTTCAGTAATTTTTGTTTCTTGCCTCAAGCAGCAATCAAAATACAAAGTTATCAATAAGGACCAATGGTGTAATGTTCTTGAATTCAGCAGAACAATTAACCTTGACCTCAGTAATTATGATGAAGATGGAGCCTGTAAGTACTACCATATGTTGATGTTCTAAAGCAATTTATTTCTCTGAGCTTAATCATTCAGTGTCCTTTTACAAAATTTTGTAAAATACAGTTATTTGATCTCTCTACAGGGCCAGTGTTGTTGGATGAGTTTGTGGAATGGTATAAAGGAAAACAGATGACATAGGAGTTTAACTATGCACAGCCACTCAAGAGTCACTGTTACCACAGTTATGTCAACCATTAGCCATAAACTGCTATTTGTATCAAAGTGCATGCTGCTTTTCTTGCACTGCATCCCTTTGGCAGGGAACTTTTGATGTTTGCTATTTAACAAGCTAGCTATGCTTGCTGTTTAGCATTGTTCTCTTTGAAGGCTGCTTTGCATTTTGTATTTACACTATGAATTGGTGAACTTGCCAGAGTCTTCACTGTGATTATGTGTATATTGCTGTCTAAATTTTGTATATGTGTATAAAAAAAGGCTTCACTTAGGAATTATTTCTGCAGAAATGTATTGTAAAAATAATTTCGTGGCATAGTTCTAATCATCACTTACATGTCTGTTGAAACTTCAGTTACTCTGTTTTTCTTTTGGTCTTAAATGTAGCATTTCAGACTTTCTGGACATAGTTACGTGAAGAACTATTTATAGTTTCAATGTTACTATTTGAAATGCCAATTTCTGAGAAGAGAAGACATGCTGTGATTTCCTTCACCAGAATTCGCCAAACCTGACGTAATGCTTAATAGGAATGAAACATTTGTGTCTTAAAAATATATATATACATATAAATATTTAAACACTGTAATAGTTGTACATGCCACAGATGATTTCCATTCGAAGAAAAAAGTACTGACTTTCTAATGTTAAAACTGCAGTAGTCATTACAGGTACAAATGAACAAATTAAAGTACCTTTAAAAAATGGGTTTTAGACTTCCGTAAATTGCCTTTGGTATACTCCTTTTAATTTTTGGTGTACCAAGAGTGTCTGGTCTATGTTGTGATCTAGTGACCCAATGACATTGAAAGTTCTAGCTGAAATTAGTGGTTTGGGGAATGAAGCATGCTAACCCCTAGAACAGACATGATGAAGGTTTTGGGGATTTTTTTGTTTGTAGCACTAGTCTTTCCAAGGGCCTCCAACTTCGTGTTTCTAAGTACTTACAATTATAATATTGGGAAAAAGTGCGATGTTGAATAGTCAAAATATAACATTTTCTTTCCTGTTGGGGATTAAAGTTTCTTGGCAGAATGTCCATTGCAGGCAATGGACATGTAAGACACCAGCATTAAATGACAGTACTTTTTAGTAGGGACCGCTGCCTGTTTCACTCATATCTTTATTTGTATGGGATGGTTCTAGTGTTTATTTTGGGGAAAAGTGAGTGAATGGAATAATGTTTAAGTTCTGTAATTTTGTCATGTTGTCTTTGCCTTACCCTTCTTTATTAAGTTAGTGTTGATATTTATAAATAGGTCCTTAAAGTAGCCGGTGCTATTAAACTTTGATCCCTAAAGATTTATTAAAATGTTATTGATTCATGGAGCATTTAACAACAAATGGCCAGTAAGTGTTTTGGAACAACAAATTTTCTGTAGAAATGTTTTACAAGGTATTGGCAGTTTTATCTCCCTAGAATGCAATCCAGAGGAACAGGAGGAAAGCATTTTATGTTGAAAATGCAATTTTCTTCTGTGTTAAAGGTTCTCTCCTTGCCATCAAGTCAGGAACAACTGACTTGACTCCTTTCAGGATTAAGCCTAGTTTAGCAAAAGCATATTACTTTGCTGCCCTAGGCCAGGAGGTTGTAATTGTGGTGCTACAGGTGGTCAGTTGTGTTCAGATCTGTTTGTTGTTCTTGGTTTGTTTTCCAAGTTCAGCTGCCAAAGACAAAAGCTGTGTGTCTGTTTGTGTATATTTGTATATACGTAAATATACAATATACATGGGTATACAAAACCTAGAATTTCTTGATGCTAAGAAGAAAATCCTACCTTTCCTGTGAAATAGCTACATTTGGATTTCTGTAACACTAGATAGTGCTTTTTAAAGTTAGTAGTGGTAAAACATACACAGTGCTTTCTCATGTACTAATGCACATCACCTTAATTCCATGTTTGATGCCAGTTTGCACAAGAAATTAATTGAGTGGAGTGTGATATTTCATGTTTACAATAAGCCTCTTAAGGAAACACCTTTTATTAAGACTTCTGGTGTAAATGTGTATATTACAATAGCATTACTGTAATGAAATACCAGTGGAGCTGCTGGTTTAGTTCTTCAAAGAATGAACTTAGAAGCAATATAACTTTTAACATGAGGCCAAATTGCGATTGCCAAGATTTTAAGTGAAATAGGGTGTAATTGTTCTTAAAACATTAAACTAGCCGTTGACTCTAGGAAACTGTTCAGCACAAATTGGTGTGAATCCTGCAACAAATACAAGTTTATATAAAAGGTTTTGTATGTCACAGATAACTGAACTTCCGATAATGGAAGCATGAGCCAAAGACACTTTTAATCTATTACTGTTACAGGTATAGCTTTCATATAACAGGGTTGACAGAAATCACTTCAGCCAGGTGTTGGCAGTTTTACAAATGTTTATCAGAATAAAAAATTTAATTAAAAGCAAAGAAACAGGGAAAGAAACCTCAGAAAGTACTTGTGCTGTGTAAGCAAACAACCTAGGTTTTTTTTTTAAATTTGAGTAAAAGTAATTGCGAGTGATGGAAAGGAAGAATGTGTTTGGAAATGAATCAGATGCTGCAAATTTTTTCTTCCATTTGAAACTATGAATCTGTAGCCATCAGCAGGTTTATAAACATGCATCTTCATAAAGTAAACTACAGATTCAATTACAGCTAGTAGAGACAGCTTTACTGACATTCATAGTGAACAAATGGACTAAATTGGACCTGTGTGATTTGAGCTTCCCTGTGGTATCCATCCTGCTGGTTTTGCTATGTATGCTGATAAGCAGAAGATCTAACACTGCCTGCTCCTGTGTATTGGAGAAACTTTTAATAGTTGTGGAAACTTAGCTAGCCTAGTCAGTTAATCTTGTATTTAGTACAAGTGTAGCATTTGCTTTTTTTGTTTATTATGCCATCAAATAGCTGATGTAGTTTTTTATTTGATTGTGGGCTCCCACCCCAACCCTTATGAAAAGTAATGTACAAAATGTGCTGTTTTCTGGGACAAGACACTGAGAGGTCATTCCTGAAAAAGTGTCATGGCTCTTGTGCTAATGTTTCTGGTGTACTGTTACTGAACTTTTAGCAGAAACTTGATGATCATTTTTGGTATTTGGGAGATGTAAATTGGAAAGACAGTTAGTGAGAGGAAAACAGTGTCCAGAGACTATAGCAGTTGATATGCTTTGATAGATAACAAACATTTGAAGCTCTTTGGACTCAGTAATCTTTTCAACCTAAATGATTCTATTAATATTAGTAACCAAAACAGTCCATGAATTAAATTTCCTTCTAAAGCAAAGTGATACTAAGTATTCAAAGTATTAATATAATTTTCTATTACTGTTGTTTCTTCACTTTTTCTTTTCCAAGGAAAGCAAGTTGAAGAACATAGAAATTACTGAAATAATTTATGTACTGGAGTTTTCAGTTAAAACCTCTTTAAGCTATAATAAATACTTGAATTTTCTTTGTGTAGCCATTTCTAATTTTGTAGAGACTTCTCCCATTTTACCAGAAACACGTGTGTTTTGTTTCATCAGAAATATGATCACGCAATCAAAATCAGTTACAGCTTATTGCTACTTCATTAATATTCCCAAGTTACTATTTTGAAGGACAAGAAATGGACCAATTGTGTTAAGGTTTTCCCAGATGTCTGTTGACCCTTAGTCACAAGTCTAACAAATTGTTTGATACTCTTGGAATTTATATAGGCAGCTTTAAAGGTTAGCTTCTGCCCTGGTTTTATTTACAGCTGCTAACATATCTCTTTCTAGGCCTTATATTTTGTCTTTTCATATTGTTCTAAAAGTATATAGAATGCATCCACAAACTAAATAGTTTGTTTTCTGTAAATGAGACCAAAATTTAGCTTTTTTTTTGGTTTGTTTGCTTTTATTTTTTAAATCCTCACCCACCCCCCCACTGTGTGTGCGCATGTGTACGTGTGTCAAAATAGCACCTATTGACACTGCTGTTGCAGGAGCAGCAGTGAACCTGTAACTGTGAATGCTTTATGTCTTAGTTATTTGGATATTACATAAATAAGGTGTGCTAAACTTCTGTGACTCACAATATGATGAAAAATACTATTATGCCACCTAACATGAGTTAATCCAGTTGATTTTTTTAGGTATTTTCATGGTGTTGTTGTAAAATGGCATCCCACAAATAAACAGTATTTGTGTTGGTTTCAGAAACTGACTTCAGATTTTTTGTGCTCCGTACTTCAGAAATTCTCATATCTGAACATGTATCAGCAGGCAACCTTTATCAAGTATTAGCAGAGAATTTGTATGTAGGATCTTGTCCCCCTTGTTTCTAATAGTAGAGCAAATCAGTATTTAACACTATTGGGAAGAGGTATGTGTTTCAAAAAGGTTATGATTCAAATGCAGTGTGTCAGTGTAAAACAGTACTCTAATACAGAAATTTCCAACAATAAGTCAATTTGAGCAGAAATGTCTCATGACAAAATTTTACAGAAGCATAATTGTTACTCACTCATCTTGGTCCAGCCTTTTGACCCATAAGGTCCTCCTAGAAAAACTGTTGATGTATGGACTGGATGGGCAGATAGGTGGACTGAAAACTGAAAATTGTAGGGCCCAGAGAATGGTGGTCTGCAGAGCAAAGTCTAATTGGAGACCAGTAACTAGTGCTGTATCCCAAGGGTCAGAACTGAGTCCGGTCCTCTTCAACAGCTTCATTATTGACCTGAGGGATGGGGCACAGTGTCTCCTCAGAAAGTTTGCTGATACGACAGAGCTGGAAGTAAAGGATGATAAGGCAGAGGATCATACTGCCTTCCAGAGGGACCTCAGCATGCTTGAGAAATGGCCTGGCAGGAACTACATGAGTTTCATCCAGGAGAAGTGCAAAGTCCTTCAGCTGGGGAGAACAACTCCCTGCAGCACTGAAGCCACCCAGCTGGAAAGCAGCATGGCAGAAAAGGGACTGTGGGTCCAAATTGGAGATGAGCCAGCAACAAGTCCTTGCTGTGAAGAAGGTGAGTGGTTCCTGATCTGGTTCAGAAAAAGTATTGCCAGCAGGCTGAGTGATGATTATTCCCTCCTCCATAGCACTGGTGAGGCCACACCTGAATACTGTGTCTGGTTCTGAGCTTCCCAGTACCAGAGACAGTGTGACATTCTGGAGAGGGTCCAGTAAAGGGCCATGAAGATAATGAAGGGATGGGAACTTCTCTCCTATGAGGAGAGGCTTACAGCTGTTTAGCCTGGAGAAGAGAACTGCTGTGGAAAGTCTTACTAAAGTATTTAAATCTCTAAGGGAGGGTGTAAAGAAGACAGAGACTCTTCAGCCAATGCCCAGTGACAGGACCAGAGGCAGTGGGCATAAGCTGAAACATAGGAGGCTCCATCTGAACATCAGGAACTGTTCTCTTTTTTTGTGAGGGTTGCCATGCACTGTTACTGAATCTATCCTCAGAGACACTCAGAAGCCATCTGAATGTGGTCCTGAGCAACTAGATAGCCCTGCTTGATAAGGATTATTGGACTAGGTAACCTCCAGATATTGCTTCCAACCTTGACTTAAAATTACTTGAAAAGGATGTATTAGAATGCAATGCAATTAGAATGCAATTAGAATGCAATTAGAATATTATAATGCAGGACCCATCCTGAAGAAGTTTTTCAATGCATATATGTTTCTGATAAAGGCTGGGATTGGCTTTGCCAATTCTCAGAATGTAGGCTGTTGCTTATCTGTATTTATCTGAGGGGGTGATAAATATTCTCTACCATGAAAAATTTACTACTACTATCCAAAAAAGATTATTTTGTTGGTTATATGTAGGTTAAGTGTGCATGTCTTCTTATATTTTAGGGTTATTCTCCAGCCCAATTTTCAGCCTATTCAGGAAAGATTGAAATGCTTTGTACCTACAGCAAATAACTTGATAATTTTCAAACTATTATGTGTTTGAGAGTTTTGTTTCCTTCTGATTACTGTATTTGAAGTTCTTGATCTGTCATTCAGTATGTTTTTTCCTGTCCTGATTGACTGTATGATGGATTCTGTGTCCTGTTGATTGTGGAGCTTGGCAGCCCATTGCCCTGTGAAAAGGGTGTATCCAGACTATTGCCAAGATCCTCTTGGCTGACTCCTCACGCTTCATTTATTTAATTACCTCTCGATGTCTCAGGCACCTTTTTTATCAAACTTATTTTGTGACTTTGTCTGATTAACCACAGTCAAGTGGGATAGTAGCAGCAGTGGGATTCCTACTAGTTTAGGTGTCCTAGAAAATGCTCAATGGCCAAATAAGCTAAATCAGTTTTCAGTGTGAAGAAAATACAGTAGATGAAATGTAAAGAAAAGTGAGGATACAATCTTGGGGTCAGTGTGTGTGGGACAGTGTAACCAACTGTATACAAAAGGGCATGCTAACATGGGGTGGGTAGGGAGGAGCAGAGTATGATGAATACTCTGTGGAAATCACAGAAAATACAAAGGTTTTGTATTAAAGAGCAATTGCTAATGAACTAATATGAAGGAGAGGTAGCTGAGTGTGGATTTGAATGAAGATGTGAGAATGGAGAGATGAGTAGCAAAGGACAGTGGCAAGATAAGGCACAGATACGAATGAATACTTTGCCACATATTAAAAGCCCACTATAAAGGAGCAAAATTACTTTGTCTGACAAGAACAGAAATTTTTCCACAACTTTATGGCATAAAGGGAATCTTAGAAATCCTTCAGCTTCTCACTAGTGGTGTACTGTCTGCCACACCTTTGGAGCATTCTCACTGGTCTGAAAAAAAGGTGAAAACATAATATTCCAATATATTTTTTGAAATCCTGTTGGGACTGTTGCACAAGCAAATGGCAAAACATTTCAGTGTATGAGATATCAACAGAGCACTAGAGTGGATTTTTTTCCCCATGATTCACAAAATTGCATTGCTTGTATAGTTAGATTTCTTAATATGTTAGCAGCTGCAACAGCCAAAAGGTGATAAGCCTTGGAGAAGTGTTAAAGGTGTTTGAAGACCAATAGATACCGAAACCACCAAGTCAGTGCTTTTTTCAGGCATTGCATTTTTAAAGTTGTTTTGACCACAAAGAACTTGTGTGGATAATGAGCTTTACTGAAAGCTGGTAGTGGCTCTTTGTTCTTAATTTTTTTCTTTAAAGGTAGTTTCAGTGATGTAGTGTGCCATTGGACTTGCTCCTCTTGTGATGGAATTGAAATTTGTTCCTTCTGTTTGGAATTTTTAGGAGTTAATTGTGTCTTTGTGAAAGAGTTTTTCCAGAGTTGTGGCCAGCTTCCTGCATTTTCCTAGAACTGGGACTGCTCCTTTTCATGATGACATTTTCCTTCAAGGGCTGCCTCAGTGGTACTGAGTCTGTTGAAAGGGCCTTGGGCTATATTCAGAGGTAATTTTACCTTACATTTGCTATCTTTTGGCTACTGATGTTCTAAAATAGCAGTTTTGAACTGCTTTTGGTTTTCCTCTCTTCAGTAAAATTCTCAAGTGGTTATAGGATTCTTTGTCTTTTTTTTTTTTTTTTAATTACCTCTCCTGTGTCACCACACCTGCAAACTCTGGGTGATGTCCTATTATAGCTACATTCCTATAACTGATGTTTCTGCAAGAATTGAATTCTATTCAGTTTCTTTGAGAAAGGTGGTTTTCTCTCTTTTGCCAAATTAAAAAGCAATTTTTGAAATGTAATTGAATACTGCTTGGACTTTATTTATCTTTGCAACACTGCGAATTCAGAGAGAATCCACAAATCTGGCTCAAAAAGCAGAAGACAGTAGTATGTACCATTTCACTGTTCATGTTGAGTCCCATAAGAAAACACAATAATAGTAATAATGTAAATTTCCATGTTGCATTTATTTTAGACAAAAAGACAAAACAGTGAGCATCTGAAGAAAATTCCTAGGGAAATGATACATTGGTATCAGCTACCAATAATGAGAAAGTAAATATAATTCAGCAAAAGCTTTATTAATATTCTGGAGTAGCTTTTTAAAAGTCTGTTGTTGGGTTTTTTATGAGTATCCCTCTAAACAGAAGTAATTTCACTTTAAAACAAAATAATGTTTGCACCTGCTGTATTGACATAAACACTGTAGGAGCTTAGTATTACCATTTTGTGTTCAGCTATTGAAGTTTGCTCTCCTGCTTTGCAAAATATTAGCAAATCCATCAAATGCTCTTTTCTTCTTAACAAAAAACTGGTCCTGTCCTGAATTTGTCTGATGTTTTTGGCTGAGATTTTCACTAGAATTTTGGAGGTGTTCTACAGTTGTTGCAGAATGGTTCTCCAGTTCTGTCAAAGTAGTGTGATCCTTCATCTTGCTGGAATCAGTGCTTTCAGAGATTGTATTTCCTGTAAGCTTTTGTGGGAGGGAACGTGAACTATATGGTGTGCTTTCATTGAAGAAACCTTGTGGGATTGAGAAGGAATATGCATCCTCATCACTCTGATCCAGTTGGAAGTGATCATCTGTTGTGAATTCTGACTCCATTTTCTCAGAACTGTGAAGATGCAGCAGAACTGCTGTAGGATTACAAGACTGTGTTTCTTCAGGCAGACGGCAATTGCTGGTATCCTGTAATTCTGTGAATCCATCAGAATTTTTCTCATCAGAACTTCCTTGCATTTTATCTGCACATGCCTGCTTCCCCTGTGGTAGTAAGTCATCTTGCTGTGTAACAAACATGAAATGTTTTTCAGCTGTGTGTTCAGGCAGCAATTGAAGAGATGATTCTTTGCTGGAATGCAGCAGTGATGGTTTTTTTACAACTTCATTCAAACCAGTATCAATGGGAGCAAAAATAAAGCCACTGTCCTCAGATGTATTCATGTTTCTTCTTAATGTAATGGCTGCGTCACCATGATTCTTTTCAGGGGAGTTCCTGGCTATGTCCTCATCTGTACTTCCTGCTGGTGCATTTTCTTTCTGTTCTGTGTGACTGAAGCTGAGAGAATGCTGTGGTTCTCTGGGAAGCAGAGACAGCTGCAATTCATCCTCTTCAGAAGTTTTCTCTGTGTCACACGTGGGAAAATGTTTTAACATAAGTACTGTGTTACTAGAATCTGTACTTTGACTGTGGAGAGAATCAGAAATAGAGTTTTGTACTGTTGACTCTGCATTAGTAAAATAATCAAATGTATCTGGAATTTCTTGACTTGAAGAACTAACTGTATCTGGATCTGACACATTTACGTGGCCACTGTGTTTATCAGAATAAGGGGATGTTCTTTCATGCATGGGGGTGCCTGATCCAGAATTAATAGTGGTTTCAAAATAGGCACTGTTCTCTTCTTGATTTTTCCCAATCTGCTGAAGTTCAGCAGTAATGTCTGGAGACTCTGGCGGCGTTGCAAACTTCTCAGTTCCACTGTCTGTATTGGTGTCATCTAGTGATGACTGATAGACTGGCAGGTTGTCACTAACAGCAGGTTGTTCCAGTTCAAAGTCTGCTAGAGAACTACAGTCACTCATTGTGAATGGAGTCCCTTCAGCTGAAGAGCTGTCACCAAATATATCAGCTGAAGCATATTTTTCATCTGAATGTATCCTTTTACAGTCATGCTCAGTAAGGGGAGAGTTTTCTATTATTTCATAGATGCCTAAATTCTTAATATCTGTATCTCTTCTGGAGCTACTGGGTGAAATAAAATCTACATCACTAAGTATATTTTGGTTGCCATTTAGACCAAGTTTTTCTTCACAGCTTTGCCTTCTCTGCATAAATTTTGTAGTATGCCTGGGTTCATTATATGAAACAATACCTTTTCTTTCTGGAGAACCTCGTGTAGCTTTTGTGATCTCAGACTGCAGCTGACCAGAGTTGTTTATTTCTTTGCTGTTTGGTATTATTTCATTGCTGTTCTGATAGTCCACCCTTACAAAAAACAGTCCAGTATCATAAACATTTATACTTTCATTATTGTCAATACTAGTTTGGACTTTTGTAAACACTGGTTTTTTCTTCATGTTGATCTCAGTATTGCTTTGTTTCTCATACTTTGCTTTGGAATTTGGTGAATGTACACCTCTGCCAGCGACATCTTGATACACGGTAGAAGTTTCTGTAGGAAGAATCTGTGTGTTTCTTAAAGAATTCTTGTCACAAAATAACGTATTACCTCGTGTATTTGTTGGCTCTCTGCTCAAGGTTTCATCTGAAAAAGCTTGATTAGAGTATGTGTGTTCTGAACCTGAATTTTTGTTCCTGCGCATGAGTCTCCACAGGCTTTCCAGATAGGGTCTAGCAAAAGCACCCAGACAAAAAGCACAAACAAATGTAATGAGCACAGAGAGGGAGACAGCAAGTGCAAAGTTTGACTCTGTTTCGTTCTGTCTAAAACCAGTGTTAGTGTCCCTGGCTTTTCTAACCAAAAATGCTGAAACTCCTTCTTTCACCTCTATATTGTAAATGAGGTATTTCTCTTTTGTTGCATTTAAAAGACACAAATATAATCCTTCATCAGTTTTCTCAGCCTTGTAGATCACTAAATTATTCATTTTATCCAGTGTCACATGAGGAAGACTGTGATTTTTTGAAATTCTGCCCTTAGGTGTCCACCAAGAGATTCCACTGCCTGAAATGAAAGAAAATACAAACTCAGTCTTTATTAAAAGCATAGTATACTTGGTTTGTAGGGTCCAGTGATGTTTTTAAGAATATAGTCTGGACTATCTCTCATAATTTTAACAGTTTATTATAAACCCCCTTTTCTTTTTATCCATCCTAAGTAATTTTACATGGTACAAAGTCTGTTAAACCATATTATAGGCCTATCCCCATTGCCTGGCATCTAAAAGCACAGTACATGTGGGGTTGTAATTGCAGACTTCACAAGAAAAATGGTAGTGTGAAGAGGAGGTCAATGAAATCATCTAAGCTTAGGGTTGTACTAGAAACATCTGCTGATCTTCCTTCTGGAAGAGACATCTACAGCTCTGCAGCCTGGCCACAGTCACTGTATGCAGCTGTGGGATAAAACATCACCTCTTAACTGTCATTGTTTCAACCACTGTGATTTTCCTGTAGTTGCTGATGTGACTGCAGCAAAAAAGTCTGTAAATCAAGGGTATTTGTACAGACTGAGCCATTGTTCCAAACTTGAGGTAGTGTGGGCCATAGCTGGTTGGTTGTTGGCTTTTAGCAATTTGTTTCAAGGTCGTATTTTTGGCTTTGCTGCAATCCAGTGTGTTGATTTTAATTCAGGTGACTTGTAAACAGACAAAGCATGTGACATTTCTGATAGGTCCTGTGCATTTTCATTTGGGGTGAAATATTCCCAGGGGAAAGCCTTACCCACCTCCAAGTGCTGTTAGTCCTTTAGTTAAGCCATTTTGCCTTATTGCACATGACAAATACACCTTCTAGTCTAAGTTTGGTCTTAGTTTTCTATCTGTGTGGTAAGTCTTGGCTCTATAGGTTTTGTTGCTTATACCCTTAGTGTTCTCTATTAATTTTAAATGTAAGTGAAGTGTGTGCTATAGTAGCTGTACTTTTTTTGAAGAAATAGATATCTTTTTCCCTGCAAATAAACTTTCATTTCATATTGCTGTAACTGAATGCTGAAAAATATTGCATCCTTCCTGGGTTTCTACATGCCTCAAGTGCCACCCCACTATTTGGTCCTTTGTTTCAGTCCAAAATGAATCAATACATGTGCAATGCATTACTTATTGAGACTTATTTGTATATAATTTGGCATCACTTCCTCCTTTAACATAAGTAAAGGGGTGATTGGGAAACTTAACTTTCAAACATTCTATGCAGAATACTAGTTTCTAATATTTTTGCATGTTAAATTGTTATTCAGTTATTTTTAAACAGTGTCTTTAGAAATACACTTTAAAAACCCGATTCATTTAATTATTCTGCATTTATTTGGATTTTAGCAGTATTTGGATGAAGTCCCTGATGTACATACCCCTTATGTTGTCCAAGTTACAGGTCAGCACTGATGTGGTCCCTGTTGGGACTGTGGCCCTTTTGAGCAAAACATTGTCCCTGCAGTTTAAATGGAAACTTGAAAGATACAGCAGAGGTTTCTGGGAGTTGTTGGCAGACTTATTGTATGAAAGACTCAATTTTTTCTTTGTGGAGTCAAAGACAAAATGAAATAAATGTTTAAAAGCATTTAGCCTGCAGTTAAATATCCAGGCATTCTTTGACAAATGCACTTCAAGTTGAAAAAAGTTCAAACTGACTAGTATCTGTGGTAGAGGGATTGTCAGAGCATTTTCACGGAGATCCAAAACCTATTTGGAAATAATTCAGAATTAATTTGATAAGGCTTACAATGGAATTCTTATTGCAACATCTTACAACAGTGTTTTAGTGTACAAGCACTTCTGTAGTTTTGTGAACAATACATCTGCTTAGGATTTCAATAATGTTGATCCAAGTTTTTAATGTAGATTAAAAGTTTAAATTGTGGTATTTAGAATTCTCCCATTGTAGACTTACCTCTGTGGGAATAGGGAGCTGCAGGGCTCTTGCCATGGAAGGGATGGGGGTAGAAAGGAATATATATGTATTTAAGCAAGTTATGGATTGGTTTGTGGTATAGAGAGATTGTGAATTTATGGTTATATCTTGTACATCTCAGCATGTGTTTTCTTACATATAAAAAGCAAATATATAAAAATGTTTTCACCATTTGCTCTAGTTTTTTAAATTGTGTACTACTATTATAAGCAGAACCATATAATCATGCTTAATAGTTGGTAAATAATATCTTTAATGATTAACATAAAATATTGAAACAGATGTATTGCTTTACAACCTGTAATTTGTTGAGATCTCTGAAGGCATCTGGATGAATTTTAGTTATCTTGTTGTTTCGCAAGTCAATGTCCTTCAGCTGTGAACAGTTTTGAAAATCCTTTGGATCAATCTGTTGTATGGCATTGGATGACATATAGACAGTTTGTAAAGACTGCAGGAGGCCTAGTCCTAGAAAGAAAAAAACACTTTTACATTTCATATTCCTATTTTCCCAATTGCATCAAGTGTCTTTATAAAATTCTTTGCAAAAGAATTCCTTCCATTCCTCACTAGTGCAATGAGTGGCTGCAGCGTTTGTGTTACACCTTTCTGGTCATGAGTTGTCCCATTCTAAAAGCTGCATAGCATCAACAGTTGGCACATTAAAACATTCACAGTCTGTGGCAATGTCATCACCATATGTTGCAGGTGCATGAAAGGACCAGGCAGGACAGGGTGAGGTCAGGCATGAAAGTGTTCTCTCTTTATTCTAATTTCTGACTCCATTTATATACACTGTACATAAGTGGCCAATTATTGGCCAGAGGCATGTCACCTTATCAGTTGGATTGGATGAACATCCCCATTACTCAAATGCTCCTGGAGCAGAAGAATGCAAACATTCTCTTTACTTGAAAAAGTATGGAAACTCTCTCTGAGTTCTATAAACATCAGAAGGCTTAGCAAAAATAATGTTTAAGACATGCAAAAGCAGGGTGACAACAGTCAATGCATGTCTTAAACATTGACACTTTCATAAAAGCACTAGCATTTCTTTGTGCTATCAAAATTATTCTGACTGTGATCTCTGTACTTTGAGCAAGCTTCTCTGGAGAACTGGAGCTAGGAAAGGAGTGTGAAAAGGATGGAATATATTGAGTTGACAAGATCCAAATATGTGAATTGTAAGTTAAAGATGTAAAAGGTGATAGATACAGTATCTTCTATCCATTTGCATGGGCAGTTTCATGGGAGTTTTTCATATGTGGAATTATTTGAACTATATTTATAGGATGTAAAACCAAATGAAAACAAACCTGTGTTGGTTATGCCTATCTGCCTGTGGATTATGAAGCATGACAGTATATTCTTCAGTGTATCCTAGTTACAATAACAGCCACCCTACATCAGAACACTTGATTGCTGGAGACATTTCATTTTTTTTTTTTTTTTTTGAGGTGCTGTGAAGGGAGCCCCTGAAGCTCCAGCCTGCAAAGTCCAGTGGAAAGGCAGGCATTTGAACACTCAGCATCCCCACTGATGCTGAGTGTTCAACACCACAGTATCACTCTAAAGTGGTTTTTGATCATATGGCATTGTTGAGAAAGCTATTAGTTCTTAACAATTTTGCCCTTGGTATCCCCTTGTTTACCAGAAGCCTCTTTTCTCAGCCAACAGTTCTGTTTGCTGAGTAATTGATCTTTGGGTTTATTGTGAAAAGCAGAGGGAATGATTCATTCCTGGTATCAAACTAGAGGTAGGTGATAGGAAAGGCATACAGAAGTTCAGGCAGTTCATAAATACATCAGTGCACCTGCATGAGGAATTGTACTGTGGCTGCTTCCCTAAATTTAAGCTTGTGCCAAAAATATACACTGGTATGGGTGTAACACTCCTGGGTGATGGGGGCGGGGAGCTGGGAGAAGGGTTTCTCTGTGGGAAACTTCTGCTCTAAACTGCAGTTTGTGTTTTTTTTCCAGAGTTAAACCTCAGAATTTTAGTGAAGTATTTTGGACAAGAATAAGATTCTGAACACATTTAAATGAATATAGGATTAAAGTATAACTTGAAGTATGGTGGTACCATGCACAGCAAATTGAACTTAAAAAATTGAGACTCTTATAGAAGAGGATTGATCTGTCTGACCCTCTGAGGCATCCTATAATGAGAAGTCATATTTATCTATCAAAACAAATCAAATCTTCATCGATGTATTTTATAATGTAAGCTTTTCTATACTGTCTATATAGATACCTTGTCTATACAACACTACAAAATCATTAAGTGAAATGGGTTTCCTGTGTGCCAGAGAATTACTTAATAGCATAAAAGGAGAAAAACAGAACTTTTATGACCCTGTGTAGGGGCAAATATATTATCTTTGTGTGACTTTGTGGGATAAGTAGTATTTTTTTGTTTGTCATCACTTGTCCTCCTGTATTTTCAAACTCTAATGAATCTGATGGTGTTACCAGACATGAATAAATTCAACGTATTGTATAGGACAGCATTGCTCATCTGGTAGCTTCTGCTTCATTTAAACCATTTGGCCACTGTGAATCATCCCTGGATAAAGGCTAAGCTGCCCAGCATAGTTCAGTGACTAGCAAAGCCTTTCTCAAAGTCTCTCAAAACCTTACACCCCTCTCCTGTTACACCAAGGTGTCGTCGTGATTGAGTATTAAATGGCTCTAAACAAAACTGTTTGGAATGAACAAAATACATTTTCCTGTCTCTGAAATATTAAAACTGCAGGAAGTTTTATTTGAGAGCGTTGACTTCCTTCTGAAGGGTAGTATGAAATTCATGATCTATAATTTTTTTGACCTTAAGGTTCATGACTGGGAGGTGGAGGCTGGTGTTCTTCCAGCCAAAGATCCAAAGATCCTTACTCCCCCTTTCTATACAACAAGCAGGAATACTGCTTGGGCTCTTAAAGAATAAATCTGATTATATTTGACTACTATTAATGCAGTACAGTTGCTAAGGTATTTAAAAACCCTAACAAAGTAAACAAACAACCAATTTACTTCTGCCCCTCTATTTGCCGGTGGAACTTTCCCTCACCCTAAGTATAGGAAAATGAGAAAGTCACATTCTGGATTCAGTAAAAATTAAATCCAAAACCAACCTACCCCTTGGGAGTCAAGTCCTTAAAGATTTTTGAAATGCTTACCTCTTGGAACTGTATTAAGATTATTTCTTTCAATTGACAATACTTTCAAAGCAGGCAGGAGATGATCAGCAATGCTGTACTTTTCAGACCCATGTGCAGGTGTAGGCGTGTCCAGTGTGAGGGTGTGGATGGCATTACCACTGAGGTTTAGAGTTTCTAAAATGGGTAAATTTGTACAAGTAGTTAAAGTGAGTTCAGAAATCAGGTTGTTACTGAGGTTCAGGTGTTTTAGCATCCACTCTTCATTTCTTCCATCAGAGCACACAAAAGTTTTAATATTATTGTAACTCAAATCAGCTGTTACTGCTGTTTGTGACATATCTTCCGGAATAGTAGATATTCTGGTAAAAGAGCAATTCAGTAAGAATTGCCCATCCCACCGGCATTCTGAATGGTGATGTGTAGCAGGAAGAATCCGCTGTGACTTGGTTCCCATTGATCCAGGAAGATTAAAGTAAAGGACCACAGCTATGACATGCAAGTGAAGGTTATCCATATCCATCTATGTGTAAAATGTAGAATTATGGTTAAATTCAGCACAACAAGAATAGAAAGCAAAACCAGTTTGACATTAAAAAATCAACACCGAATAACCACAGCTGTTAACCACAATAACCAGCCATAACTACCAACATTCTGCCTTAAACATGCAGTTTTGGAGTCTTATTTTTTTCAAAAAGAACATTCATTAACCGGTAACCTCCCCCTCCCTCCATCTATCCCAAAAAACAATTAGAACCTTTTTTTCCTTTTCCAGCCTTTTGTCGAGAAACACAACTTCGTGGGAGCTTGAGATCTAATAACAGTGGAGACTTTTGAACTCTGCTTCAGATATTGCACACAATTACACTGAGCAAAGTCCACCACATACAATCCACAATGGGTGTGGAACAATTTTTATACTTCCAAATCAATAACACAACAATGCATTTTTAATGAAAAACTATATTCTTATAAATAACACTTCTGAACAGCAGCTGCATCTTAAAATTTATTGTTTTATTTCAAAACAAATACTTTAAATTCTACTGCCTTTCACCCATTTGAACAACCACCACATTTACAGACAGTGAGAACTCTTCACATGCAAGTTGTTTCAGCATACCCAGTATGGCATTTTACACAGGCATGTAGAATGCCCTTTATACACAAAGAATCTTAAGTGCATCTGTGGGACTGAAATAAACAGTGTTCCACTCAATATTTTAAATACATTTAGAAAAATGTACCTTAGGCAGTTAGAAGTAAATGCTGAACAGAAGGCATGTGTGGTGCCAATGTTCCTCAAACTGTGTAATATAAATATAAAATATATTGACAACATGCAGTGGCTAGCAAATTTGATAATTTATTTCATTTGGTATTCTTATGATTGGTTTTGCTACATTTTGACAAAAAAAAATCTACATTTCAAAAACAATTCTGCAGATCATGATTTTAGAGTACCTTTGTGACAAATCTTTCAGCTGCACATTGCACACAATATTTTAAAAAGAACTCTTGATAATTACAGGAGTCCAATACTAGCATATAGGCATGTCAGTATTAAGCAGAGAAGAGCTTTAATACATGTGTAATCTACTTGACGAAGGCATTTTCAAGATGTACTTCAGCTTTGAGGATACTGCTCTTTATATTCTTTAGTATGTTTGCATTTGTATACATAAGGTGACAAGCTTCCATTAGCATGAGAGTGAAAATTCAAAAAAAGTTAGTTTATTTCCTCCTCTTAACTGTAACATGTATTAACTGAGGTACTGCTTAGCAGCAAAGATGGGTGTAAAGCAGCAAAATGTGTGTTAAAAGTGTTCAGTAAGTATTAACTCTATGAAGTCCAGAAAGGCAGTATGCAACATGTTAGTACTTCCCCATAATCTTTAGTGTGAGAACTCAGTGGTTTTTTGCTACATTATATTCTTACTCTGATTTTGTCAGAACAGCTCCACTGCTGTCCAGCCCCCAAAACCCCAACAACTACTGAGCATCAAACTCTGGCTTTGCCTTTGCGCTGTGAGAGAAATACAACTCCTCTGACCTCCCCCGTGTGCTGTAATGCCTGCCTTACAAATATCCCTCCAGAAATCACTTCCACCCATACACATTCTGCATGAGTGTTTACTGCCTTCCACTGAGTTCAGAAATTGGGGCCTTAGAGTTGAATTTCTTTTTACAGCAGGAGCTGATTTGTATTTTATGGAATCCTATGTACTTTAAGCACTGTAAAACAAGGGTAGATTGATTACCTTTGTGTAACAAATAATCAATTCTGAAATTAAGATGTAAAACTCACACAACTTTTAGGTAAAGAAGTGTGTGCTTATTAAAAAACTTGTCAAAAAGCTGTTACAAACAGCTTTTTGAGACCTCCAGTATTAAAGTTACTTGATGCGACTGCAAAACAAAGCTATTTTAAACTGAAGAAATACATAGGGTGGGGAAAAAAGGAATCTTATAAATAGCTGGTCTATTTTTAGCACAAAACACATCACTGCTGCAAAAGCCGTTGGAAGGCTGTTAATAGGCTCCAGTTCACCATAGTTTCACTGTTGACAAATTCTGATACATGTTTACCCTAATGTCCTACCATCACATTTAGAATTACAAATCTGCAGTTTAACTTCAAAATTTAATTCTGATGTTCTCAGTAATGCATCAGTACTGATATTTATGGTGAAGGAGAGATCTGACCTTAGACACTGCTGCAACAGTTGTACTTAGATTATTACCTATCAAATAATGGACTCAGACACTGTTCACACTAGAGCACCCAGGAAAACACTATTTTTGGGTCGTAAGTTGTAAGTACATCTTTAAAAATGTACTTCTAATATAAAACACGTTTTGTAAGTACTTCACACAAATTAAGCAACTGCAGAATGCTTTAACTGCACAGACAGAATGGAAGTTCAAGCAACACTTCAATAACTGCAAGACTACTTCAAAATTCAAGTCACATTTCCATACTCATTATTACTTTGCAAATATTATTTATGGTAGCATAATTTTTTAACAACATGAGAATACATGGCAGAAATAATGTGATATTTTAAAGTGAATCTGCCATTACCCCTAAGTTTGGGGTAAATCAGTGTATCAACAAGAAAGAAGAGAAAAGTCTGCCACTTCAGCTGTCCCAGGAAAATCTATTTCCAACAAAAAGTTGACATTCCTGTTGGAAGTACTTCAGACTGCAGTTGTGTTCTCAGCAGTATTCAAGCTCTTGGGACATAGGACAAAAACCTCCTGTAGAGACAACTGTAGGCAGTAGAGTTGTTACCAAGATCATGTTCTTAACATACACTCTACTGCTCCCAATTCGAGAAGGTACTTCAGTATACATGGTTCAGTGCCAGTATTGCAGCTAACAGGATGATGACCTAATACTGCTGACTGTAACAGCCTTTCCTTAAAAATACTATGTAAGAAATGTTAGTATAAACTGCTGTAAAAAAAGAAACCCTTGAAGGCATGCAATTACTTCATACAAATATACGTAAACACAAATGAGACCTGTCCCAGCAGCAGTATGTTTTAGTGCGTGGCTCCACACGGGTTGACAGAGGTCTGGCAGCCCATGTTATGCCCTGTCACCTGAACCTTGAACAGTGTCCCATCTGCACACATGCAGAGCTTGAAGCGCAGCCAATTGCCGTTATTGAACTGTTCCCCGTGAGAAGAACTTGGCAGTCGTGACGGGCTGACCATCACTGTTCCGTTCAGGATGATGCTGTTTTCCTATTTAGGAGAGAAAAAAAAAAGGAGTTGTAGAATTACAGCTTGTAATGTAAATAAGGCAGATTGTTTTTGAGAAGGACATGCTGGTTTAATAGATAAATAACATCTTTAGGGTGGCTGTAGAACCAACAGTAATAAAAAAGGTATGTATACAAATGTTTAATTTTTAATGACATTTATAGCAATGCCTATGGAGTTTTGTACGTAGTCAGCAATGTACTTTGCTATTCCAGTGGTGGGTTGATATTGAGAAAGACAGCAGTAGGGTGACTTTCCACTTTACATTCTTATTAGCAAGTGCAGTAAATATAAAATATGGACATGAAACACGAAACAGTGCTTGAATTCGTACGTGAAATTCATTCACACTTGAAAGTGCATATACCTTTATATTATCCTTCTTTTCCATCATTCCATATATTCTGCCATCTTAATCTCCAAAAATCTTAAAGAATGCTATTGAATCTTACTGCAGCAGCACAAAAGGTAATGCTCCAAACTACATGCTCTGCTCTTCTGGCAAAGGTTGCCAACCATGCTTAAGCTTCTAGAGGAGATTAACTGCCTTTGGTATTCATATCAGTACAGAAGCCAATAGCTCAACTTTAACTGCATAGTAGGTTTTTGGTGTCTTAGTAGTAAATCAATGTTACCTGGAGCTACTCAACTTAACAGCAAAGTAACAAACCATCAATGTAAATCCTACTGACTTCTGTGCATGAATAATTTATATAAAATTTGAAACTATAAAAAGCTACATCAGTTTACTATCAGCCTAAATTTGAAACTAAGTTGTTAGGAAAATTGCTTTGATTTGAAATACTTACTGCCTTAAGTTCCATGTTTCCACCCATTCGAAACTCAATTGTCTTGCCTGTGATGAAAACACCTTCATTTCCCCGGACAATGGCACGACCATCAACCTTTATGTTTAGATCACTGGTTGCATTGCTGGTAATCTAAGATCATAACAAAAAAAACTGTATTAGAGATTATTGAAAATGTGCCACTCGTGTTTGTCTGAGTAACTTTAATGACCTTAAAAGTAGTGCTGTGCAATTTAATAAAAAACTCTGATGTATTTTTTGTGCTTCTGCCATTAGCTTCTGCATATTTGTTATTTCCCACATTCAATTTCAAAACAGGATTACTGAATTTTGGAAGGTATGTAAAATTAATCTTTTGTATAAAAACAACAATTCATATGACTATTTTATGGGATACACATCTACCATTTGTACCAAATATAGGCTTCCTATTAAGACAGATTATGTAAACTTACCCCTCTGTTTTCACTTAATCTGTTCCTCCTAAGTATTTATAGTTGTGGGTGGTTTTTCTGCAACAGGATTGCTCAGTGCTTCCAAGGGCACACTCAACCCTCTATAAAACCACTAACCCTTCTCTACTGTTACACAAACAAACTATGGACTGTATTCTTATTACTTACAAAAAATAAAATAGACATACCCTCTCTGTAGAGGCCTTTTGTACATTCAAGATTTTAACTCCATTTGGCAGATGAAACTCATGAGTTTCATAGTCGGTGCTGAACAAAGTATTTTGTGTTCGTGGGTCAACAAATTCCATGCCAATATCACTGGTAATAGAAGTTTTGTCTTTTTCCACGCTGAGCTTGGTTGTTCCTTGCTGAAATACAATCTTCAGAAACAAAGTCATAAACTTAATGATGTTTCAAATTAGTAGTGTGAGTGTGATTCTCTAGTGTTGCTTGCAAACTTTCAATTCATGGTATAACTTACAGGCTGATTATTCCCAGTGATCACCAAATCTTCATTCCGTCTCCCTCCTACAGTGCTTTTATATAAGGGATGTATAACACCCATGTCAGACACTTGCTTAAACCGCAGCAAGCCACTCTCATGGAATTCCATACTGTCACAACCATTGGGACCAATTCTTATCACTGCCCAGATAACCAGGGTAATCTGAAAGAGAAACACATTTTCAACAATTATGTTGATTGTTTAGATCTTCCTACCACAATTATTGTATTAATTAGATGTTTTATTTGAACAATTATTAACACTTAACACTGACATTATAATGTCAGTGTTTAAGTGAGCTTTAAATGTAAATTTACTTTAGTCTGTTCCTACTGAAAACATCATCACACATTTAATTATGAAAAGCTTTTAAAATTTTTAGACTTCCTTGAAACAGTAACTAAAATGATTTCTCTCTATATAAAATATTAAATCTCATCCATAGTTGTCACATCTTTTTTCTGTTTAAGAGTCATTATGACTAAACAAATTTCCTGAACAGTTCAGCTTGGTATACAGTTAATGCTGAACTGCAAGAATGCATCCTCACAGATGGATGTGCAATTATGAAAAACAATTTATTACTTCTCATTGACCAAAAAATAAAAATGTGGTTATTATTAGAACAATGAAGCTTTAAAGTGCAGTGGCTGGTTAATTCTGAATGTTCACATACAGCTCTGTAATGTAAAATATAACCATGTTTTATATGCCATATATCCTGAACATATATATAGTAATAACACTTCTCATGGGGTGACCATGATAACCGAAATAACCATGCCTGAACTTACACCATTCTTCCATCTAATCTTCCTCAGACTACAAAAGAACTAAAAAGAAAGGAGAAAAATGAGAATCTCCTTCAGTACCTTTTAAGTCCTCATCCATACTGGAAAAGTTTTAATTTTTTTAGTGAACTCTCAGAATGAAATATGACCTAATGTTGCTTACACTCTAGCTATTATACTCACAATCAGATTGATGACGGCCAAAATAAAAAGAACAACAATCACACATATGGCCAAGTTGCCTTTTCTGCCACGTAACCCTGTCTTATGGAGACGGTCTTCATCAATTGGAATGTATCCTGCTTTGAAGTTACTGTTGTGCTCCTTATTAACGTTCCTGCGTTCCACAGCTTTCTCCCGCATGGACTTCTTCACTGGGCCATTAGAACTTTGCTGTAACACAAGGCATGGGTTAGCTTTAAAAGGCATGCAAATTAGTTACAATGACACACACATATGTAGGCAAAAAACTGACTAGTGGAATATATTGGACATTATGTTCAGTATTAGATTTCAGTCTGCCACCCTGCTGTCGGAATACACACTTAGAACCACAGCAACCTCTGCTAACACAATGACTAAATTTAAAATCCAGATACTTTCAAACAATATATGGCTTTATATCTCATTTTTATCATGGCAGATAAGAATTATTAATTACATTGTTATAGTTAAAAACCTAAAACCAGCTACTAAGAAATTCATCAAGTTTTTATCTCTCAGAGATGATACAGGACATAATCCTGCAGGTCATCTGCCAATACACAAGATTTTAGTTCCCTCCATGCTCATGTGTGATAGACTCTCAGTGACTATTCAGAAAGAGTGTGGTGGGCACAGTTTTTAAATTAGTTTGACAGCATGGGGTTTGCATTCAACTCCTGTTACTTGCATGCAGCATTAAGGAAGATACTGTGAGGCTTCAAACCTGGCATGGGGAAGGAACTTGGCCAGAGTAGCTTTCATGTAATAGTCTTTAGTTATGAGATTGTAAAGAATATCCTGTCAATGTAACAAATTAATAGAGGAAACTCCTGTACATATTCGTAGTGAGAATAAACCTTTAATGCATTTTTGTAGCTGTCTAAAATTTTGTTCTACTTCCCTTAAACGGAACGGTTTGTTATTTAGGGATTCACATCTTCAAAGAAGAAGCTTGATTTTTTGGACAGAATTAAGTTCACTCGAAATGAATCCTAAAGCTACACCTTAAGTAACTGCACTTGCACATGTCTACGCTGATGTAACAACACCGTGTTTTCTTCTGCTGCTGAAGAGCTAGTAAGAGATGGTGTTGAGAAAGGTGCTTGACCTGGACAAGTTTATGGGGGGTTCGGTCCCTTGGAGATGTTCTGGACCCACTGTGACCCTGCAAAACACACCCAGGCTGCGGAGCCCCGCAGGCACCCGCCGCCGCCTCCCGCCCCCGCCTCAGTGCCAAGCCCCTCGACAGACGCGGCGGCGACGTCCTCGCAAGGCTGAAGTGCCAGGCGTCTCACTGCCAGGGCACACAGTATTTCTGTCTGTCACGCTCCCACGCCTGCGGGCAGGACGGCGCCGCTCCGGGCCGCTCCGCCCGGACAGCAGGCTCGGGCCGCCTCTCCCCGGCACGGCCGAGCCCGTCCTGCCCGGACACCGCCGGGCACGGGGCGGGAAGCGCCGC